>CAEFZX010000085.1:0-28570 GCA_903066825.1 Alfaro cultratus | reverse complement strand
GCTTTTTTGTATCCTGCTCACTGAAAAACAAAACAGCCTGCTTACTGTTTTTAATATACTGACAAGACCAAATATGGTTTAATACCCCCCCGCCCCCAAAAAAAAAAAAAAACGAAACTACTCAGACTGTCTCTAATTTACGCAAATGTCACACACTATTCATTTCTGCAGAGCAGACCAAGTAAAAAAATGTGAACTGCCTTGGGAATGGAAGCATACTTTTTTGTCCCTCCTTATATGTATATACGTATATTAGGCTTGTAAATGGAAATTGCAGGTGTAAAAAGAGACTAAACTTACAAATTTCTGTTAAAGCCAGTATTTCCAAGTCTTTATCCTGGCTCAATGTGAAAAGTTGAGGATAGCATGGGGGGTTGTGGACAACCTGCTGCTTTTATGCCTCTCTGGCATAAAGTAAGGTAGTCGCAGCCTGCTATTGGGCAACTTATTGTGTTGAGCCATCTTACCAATTAGAAGGTGTGCTGCAACAATTAGATGGTCTGTATGACAAATCTACAGCAAAATCCCATCAGGATCTGGGCAGCTAGGTCCATCACGATGACGATGCAAAAAACACAGATTGTCTGCTGAGATGGCACAAAGTATCGGACTGCAGCCAAGGGTATTGTCTTCAGGTGCAGTTCTAGTGGAAAATAGAACATGTCATACATCACCAATGTGTTTAGCTTACCCATAAAGGAAGATGCCCAGTACTCATTTTGTGCATAGCCCTCTATTTATACCTGACCAAACTGCACCCCTCATTTAGTTTCATGAGGGCGGCAGGATTTTTGAAAGGTTTCTAACTTTGAACACCAAAGTCTTATTTTGTATTAGTAGACAGCCAGCTGTAGTTGAGAGCAGGGGTTGATTTTACGGCTTAATGGCAGAACACTTTATGAATAGGGCTACTATAATACTTAAATTTGCATCATTGACATGGTATTATTGATATAATTACTTTTACTGGCTTCTTTATTGGTTACACCCGTTAATTTTGTTGTTAGCGCAAAGAGCCAATCAGCTGGTTACATGGAAGCAACTGAGTGCATTTAAGCACCAATATATGATGTGTAACTTGTTGAAGTTTAATCAGAGCATAGAAATCAGGAACACATGTAATTAAAATTAATTTTAAACTATCAAAGGACTGCACTGGAATTTCATGTACAACTGTCTCCAGTTTAGAGAGAATGATAAAAAACAGAAAATTCAGCAGTGAAGGAAAATGCCTCAAAATCAGAGGCAGAATTTGGGAAAGATATTTTGAGATGCTATAAAAGCAAAAAAATCATGTCATCAAACAAAGGAAACTCAGGCTGCAGTTACCATAGGCTCACCGAAACTGATGAAAAACAAATTACAAGTGCTGGTTTTTCCAAGCAGCCTTGATTTCAGTTGAATCAATAGAAACATAATTTGGGTGAACACAATAAAAGCATGTCTCTTTATCGCTTTAAATTAACATTTCAGTCATGTTGTGGCGATGGTGTGATGGTATAGGGGACATGCTATCATTCTTTGGGCCCCTGAACATTGCTAAATGCCAAGGTCTGAATATTGTTGCCGACCAGGTCTATTCCTTTGTAACCACAGTGTTCCTTTCATCTGATGGTCACTTCTTCTAGGATATGGCACCACGTCACATAGCTCAGAGCATTTCAAACTGGTTTCAATACAGAAGAGAACATTTTTGTTTTACACCAGGAGATCAAATCAAGGATATGCAGTTGACAAATCTGCTACTGTATGATGTTAGAATGTCAATATAAACTAAAATCTCAGGAGCATTTCTGACACCTTGATGAACTTGTTGGATAAAGGGTTAAAGCCATTTTGAAGGCAGAATGGGTCACAACTGTGCGTACCTGGAAAGTGGCTGATGACTGTAAACATAATAAACTTCCTATTTAACCCAAGAGCTTTCCTTCCTAATTGCAATAATAACAATGTAATCACTTGATGTAAAGATGTTCAAGGTCATGAAGTTACATTATTTTAGATGTTTTTAAGAGAGATGTTGTTGCAGCTTTGCCAAATAAGAGCTTTGAGGGAAGCTTTGATGTTTTTCTGTAGACTTGAATAATATGTCTCGCTGCATCTGCTCTGAGCTATGAGAAAATGTTTATCAAGATAATGAGCTCCCAAAACTACCTTTTAAATATGTATGGTGCACTGATTTTTGAATAACACTGTAAATAACTAAAAGTCATGTTGCAATACAGTACGACAAAGCAAATGATCTAGTTGTGTAGAGTTATGCCTTCAGGAGAAAGATACTTACGAGGGCTAAAGACAAGAGACTGGAGAGGATTGATGAGATAGGACAAAATTATACACCATGAGATTATGATAACAGTGAATGAGAAGGGTCGTGTCACAGGTGTAGCCAATCAGAGTGACCCCAAATCTACTGACTCAGATTCTCAGAGAAGGTGCATCTCAGGGAGAGGCTCATCTCGTCAGAAAGGTCAACATGACAGGGCATGCAGCACCTGAGCTCAGAAGGAAAAGTCCCCACAGAATAACTAACAGTGTTGCATGTATGTTTATTACTAAAGCTCATGACATCAAAACTCACCTCCTGACTTGTAAATTACCTGATGACTGCTCTGTTCTTCCAAAAGTTGCATACACTGACACTATTTTGATTGACATTTTTATGCTGTAATGTGTAATTTTTTTTAGAGAGTCAGTTTTAAAGAATAGTCAGTTCAATCACGTGCTTGAATATAATTTTTCAATGATTCAGTCTTTATTGCAATTCATCAAATAACTTAACGTTTATTCATGTTGAGTTCACTTTTTTATTGCAGTATATCCACAAAAATGCCGCTGGAGCTGTTCTGTCAAACCTTTGCCCTTCTCGTCTCGGGACCACCTGCTCTGGTGGAATAATTGGCACATTAAACTATCTAAAAACACCCAGGGCCCATTCTCATCAATATGCGCTGGGCGTGTTTGCTTAGATCAACAGTCACAGCCCAAATCTCAAGATGTGACTCTGTGACAGCGTGTGTGGAAGTGAAAGAGTGAGTGTTTGTGTACTGCTGTATGCTTTCTAGCTGCTTGAGGCCTGATTGATGGACAGTATTTAAAAAAAAAACAAAAAAAAACATCAAGCCAGTAAAATTCAGACATAAAAACGTCAGGCTCAAGGAAGCACATTGATGGGAGTGTATGCGTATGTGCATGTGTGGGCCTGTGCATGTGTAGGTGTATGTGTGGCCTTGTAGTTGATACAATATAAGGGTCATTTTTCCAACAGATACTATTTAGAGAGGGCTGCCTGCTCCTTATTGGGCCCAACAGGTTTCTGGTGGCTCTGTTGACTATTTGCAACAAAAAGTGTTTGATGGTTCTGTGATCACGCCCCAATATCTTAATAATTTCAAGAGTTTGGTCATTTTTCAATGTCCAGAGTCAGTTATACCTAAAGACAAGAAGCTGCCTAATAACTAAGCACACCTTAATATAGGATGTTGACCTCCGTAGGCCACACCCTCTCTCATTACACAGACACCTATTATGCTTAAATCCTTTATGCATTCAGGTTTATCCAGAACGGAATTAGAAAATATGAATAAAAAAGATTACATGGCCAAAATACTGACTTCTTTAATAATGGTGCACACAGTGTATATTCGCAGGGTATGGAAATAGCAGCTGCACTCAAAATAGGTGCGTACTCTCCCTCTTGAACACATATGGATGCAGCAGTCAGCAGTGCAGCACCCCTACTGTTTAGAGCAAGTGAACAAGTGCCTCCACTGCAGTATTTCCCAACTCTGGTTCTCAAGACACACTGTCCTACATGTTTTAGCTATTTCTTTGCTTCAGCACCTGATATCAATTGACGATGATGACGATGATGATGATGACGATGATGACGATGATGATTAATAGGCTTATGTTCAACTGCAAACACCTGAATCAGTTGTGGTAAAGTAAGGAAACATCTAAAACATGCAGGGTAGTGGGCCTTGAGGACCAGGGTCACCCCTCACTGTCCTAGTCTAAGATAAGAATAATAATAAAATGCTTAAATAATTAAATCAATTAAAAATATATGATGTCACATGATTACTACTGTAACAACTAGAATAATCTGTAACATCAGACATAAAAGACAGCTACATTGTACAGACACAGCTTGTGACTGTCACAAATTATATCATTTTCATATTTAACTTATTTCAATGTGACAGCCCGATAAACTCCACAATCTACTTTTGAGAATGTTTAACTTGAACACCCAGTGCCTTGCTATTTATGTTCAGCATGGACCCAACATGATAAGGGCTCAGTTGACCCTTACAATGAAAGCAGGACAGCCAATTAAAACTAAAATCACAAAAGTGTGGTCTATCTGCCTGGCTCAAAAGAGTGCGTGGGAATTCTTGCATGTTATAACTAAAGGGCAACAGCTTTGGGCTCCAAGAGCTTTCTGGGAGAATCTCACACTCTACAATTTGTGTCACATGAGCACAAGCATGGAACACTCCAGCAGACTTCAGAATGTACAAATTTTTCTATACAGTGCAATAAATGTCATGTTTTAAACTGTATGGTTCAGGATCAGCAGTTTTAGTGTAGTCCTATTTCTGCATAAATATTTGCTAATCTGCGTAAAATAGATGGAGTCACAGAGGTGTCAAAATGTGGCCTTCTGAATGACTAATTTGTGTTCAGATATAGTGCCTATAAAAAGTATTTGTGGAGATTGACTGGGAACAGTCCTTTTCAAGTTCAGCCACAAATTCACTATGATATTGAGGTCTTGACTTTGACTGGGCCGCTCCAGAACATCCACCTTGTTATGTTGAGACCACTTCTGAGATGCTTCAATTTGTTGTCTTGCTGGAAAATAAATATTCTCCAAAGCCGTAGTTATCTTTCAGACACTAACAAACTTTCCTCCAGAATTTCCAGACATTTTGCTGCATTTATTTTATTCTAACGTCGCATGCCTTCCAGGGCCTGCTACAAAGAAGCATCCCTACAACATGATTCTGCCACCACTATTCTTCACAGTGAGGATCACTTTAGGGATGTTGTGTTTGTGAGGATGTGTCCGCCAAATATAATGTCTAGTCTGATGGCCAAAAATCTCATGGGAATATGGGCCATATTTCCATTTCTTGATGTTGGACTTAACGGAACTTCAGGGGATATTCTGTGCGTTAGAGATTTTTCTGTTTCCATCCCGTGACCTGTACTCTCTGTAATCTCTTCTCTGATTTGCTGAAGTTTTCTTTAGTGTTCATGCTGCAATGATAGACAGGAATACTTATTTAGCAGAAAATAGACCTTCCAGACATGGGTGTCTTTATTTGTCATTCACTTGAGACACAATCACTGCACTTAGGTGATCTCCGTTCCACTCCTTTTGAGACTACTGACACCAATTAGTTGGACCTCTGTTGAATTAGGTCATTTAAAGGGGCTGAAAATGTATGCAATCATATTACTTATTTTTGTCATTTGTAAAATTCAGTTTTGACTTTTGACAATACAAAGTGAAATAATTGTCTGACAGTTTTGTAAAAGCAACAACAGGGTAAAATGCCCAAGTTGGTGAATACTTTTTATGCCCACTGTATTATAGTTTTTTTTGTAAAGATATGTAGATAGTTGACTCATAGCCTAGCTAATTTGTTAACTACAGTAAATTATACTAAATAATATTATCCTAATGTTGCTGTATTAGAAGCAGTTACATTTTTAAAGTTAACCTGCCATTGATCATTCATTTCAAACCATACAAGAAGAAGAATAAGGGCTCTGGAACAGTTTTAGTGAGTGAAGAATATGCAGAGATGGGGCAATTACTATGGCTGTTCTGTATTCTGGATGATGCATGAGCTGTGACAGATTGCTCCATGTCTCAGCCCATGGCAAAGCTGTGTTGCTCCCCAGTTCCAACTGACCACAGTGAAATCTCCTTGGACTCTCTGTGGGAATTATAAATAGTCTCCTGATGCTGTGCTGGAGTTTGCATTATTGAGTTTCATTAACACCAGGAATAAACAGCTAATTGTTAAGAGGACAACATAGTATATTGCAGAACTACTTACTGAACTTGAGCCTGTATTTGCATAACAGTTTTTAAGGCACCCAAAAAAGAATTAAATATTTAAAATTTCAAAGTATCATTACTTACAAATAATTATATTAAATGTTTTCTGTTTTAATTGTCCCCTTTGCTTGCACATTTCTTTATAAATTATCACTGTCCTATTTTGCTTTTAAGGCATTCTTTGTTCATTTATTTTCTTTACTTTATCAATAAATAGCAAATATCATGTGTGGACTGTGGAGAAAAACAATTAATTTACAACGTAGCTCACCACCATCTGCATATGAATGGGTGAATAGCTGAATGTAGTGTAAAGTGCTTTGGAGTCCTCTGGACTAAGTAAAGCACTATGCAAGTACATACACAGACTATTTACCATTTCACTTGGGTCTTCTAGTTCAAGTCTACTCTACATCCTCAGAATCAGAACCAAACATGGAGAAGCACCAGTATTTTTTATGCTCCTTTAATCTGAAACAAACTTCCAAAAAAACTGCAAAAATGCTAAAATGCTTTAAATGAGGGATGTCCAACGTCAGTCCTGGTTCAACACACCTGGATTAAATGATGGCCAGTTAGCAGACCTCTGCACAACACTGACATGCATAAGAGGTAGTAACTACCATCCATCCATCCATCCATTTTCTTTACACACTTGTCCCTAATGGGGTCAGGAGGTGCTGGTGTCTATCTCCAGCTATGTTCCGGGCAAGAGGCGGGGTTCACTCTGGACAGGTTGCCAGTCTGTCGCAGAGCAACACAGAAACAGACAGGACAAACAACACACACACACCTAGGGAGAATTTAGAAAGACCAATTAACCTGACAGTCATGTTTTTGGACTGTGGGAGGAAGCCATGCATGCACAGGGAGAACGCGCAAACTCCGTGCAGAAACATGCAAACTCCGGGAATCGAACCTAGGACCTTCTTGCTGAAAGGCAACAGTGCTACCAACTGCGCCACTGTGCAGCCTGGTAGTAACTACCACCAGTTACATATAATATTTTTTCTCTCTTACTAACCCACAAAGCATACTGTAGACTTTTAAAATAACAGAAGTGACATTTAAATTCATACTTATTTCAGAGGATTACCTCCAAAGCGTTATGGTTTTTCTCTGACATTTACTGATGTACTGTATGCTTTCAAATAAGCTTACATTTAGGCTCATTTTTCCATGCATTACTTTTATTTGAACCTCATTAGCATAAACGGCTCTCCAGTCACTTTCAAAGTAATCCCAAGAGTTGGTTTTGTAACAAATATTGAAACTCACTCTGATCTCCATAGAAATGTAATTATAATCTGTCACGACTTTTACATAATATGTTTTGAGTCAGACTGTTCAGCTCCTGAGGGCACCTTTACACATCTCGACTTGCATTGTGAGAAACAAAGAGTCTTCACAAAATCACAACTTTCAAGTTTAATCAAAAAAGAAATTGTCAAAGAATTAAAAGAAGCACAGCAGTTTAGAGATTTCAAATGAGAACTGATGTTTTTGGACTTCACCACAGGATAGTGGCTTATGTTTAGCTGAAATCCTCTAATAATATATTTTCATCAAACATTACAGGGAAAACCACAATTTCCCATGTCTGGGAATGCAAACAGAAGTGTTTAGTTTTTTTTTCTTCTTCTTCTGTTCTTATTTCTTTTTCCTGAGAATTCTTGCCCAAATCTGCTATCACATCATCTTGTTGCCCTCCAGCAAGAAGTAGCGAAGATTTTCTGGCCCAATTTTGATCAGGAAATAAGTGTAGAGATTCTTTCACATCAGTTCACAACCATACAAGGTCACACACAGACACACACTCAGAAAAACACACAAAGCAGTCTGCCAATGTATACTTCCTGGATTGTGGTTTGGTGCCATCACTACTCTTGGCACTGAGACTGGGCCAGGCAATTCCACGCTGCCCACAGGCTTTCACAAACACAAACATAAATGCACTCACTGACTTTCCATCCAATGTTTTTTGCTCTGTACTATGTTGTAAAGCCTGTCTGTCTCCACTGAGAGGGGAAAATAAATGTACAGCATGATCATGAGAAAGATAGTAAAGAAGATTTATGTCACTATGAGGAACATGCGACTGAGGCATAAGGGAAATGTAACAGTGACATATGGGTGTTTGACACTTCTCCTAGTTATTCTGTATGTAACACCCCCCAGAGGAAATTCAGATAAAATGAGTATGAAGCCAAAAGGTACGCACAAAAAAAAAGTACTGCTATACATTATCATGGTGATTTCTCTGGTGGATTCCACCAGCAAAAATGTTCGGTAAAATTGGATCTGAATTGTTTACTTCCTGAGATGCAGAGGAAAACGTTAACAAAGGGAAGAATCAGGATGTTCTAATCAAACACTGATTGTTTCTGCAGTCGTGAGGGTTAGATTTTTGCAAGTGTTTGTCAGATCACAGAATGATGAATTCCAGTTCAGTGGGGAAATAAGGCCAGTGCAGTGGCTGTTGTGCCTCAGGCAGCAGTGCATGAAACATGTAATGACACTTTATGTATCTTTCATATTTTATCACAGATAATAAAACCATAACTTCTTTAAACATCTGATGTCTTAAGGTTCTTATTTCAATAGCCCAGGCTTATCAAGCTCATCGGTGTAATGCAGCAGCAAATAGACATGTTAGGTTCTACATAAACTTGGATTACGGGAGGCACCATTGAACAGCCAAAATGGTTGAAATAGTTGATGTATATATTTTTATGTATATATTTCTTATTGAATGTATTAGCAGTCATATTAAATGTCATATCTTGGGACACTATTTAGACATTGTAGCAGTTTAGCAGTTACAGAAATATATACACTTGTACTTGAATTTGCAAAAAGACTTAAGACTTTTATTTATTTATTTTGTTTGCTTTTAAGACTCCTAAATTCATGAGTTTTCATCTTTGGCCCAAACAAAGCAAAAACAATTGAAACACCCTTAGGCAAATAAGGTTAGGGATAAAAATGAGGGGCAGGGATGATATGGGTTTCAGTCTGAATCATGGCAATGGCTTCAACAGGTCAGTAATGCCTTTGCTACCAACCACCTTCTGCTGGCTCAGATTCAGTTAAACAGATTAGCCTCAACAATAAACCTAACTGCTCATCGTGTAGGTGTTTTTCACGCTGCCAAAAGAGCTCTGACTCATCAGAGCATGCTCAAATACTAAGTGGAGGTGTCCTCTGGTGTCTGCTAACCGGACATTACAAAGCATTCCTTTGGGTTGTTTTTGTTTGTGTGGTTTGATTCCCACAGAAGATCCATTCAACTTCATCTAGTAGTGCAATGGTTCCCAAACCTGATTCTCAAGTATCCATGCCCTTCATATTTTAGATGTGACTCTGTTCCAGCACACCTGATTCAAGTAATTGCATGACCTCCTCTGCCAAATGCTGCAGAAGCCTGTTAATCACCCACTCATTAAGGTCAAGTGTTTGGAAGCAAGGAGACATCTAAAACATCTCAAACTTGAGGACTAGGTTTAGGAAGCATTGATACAGAGTGTTTGCAGATCTTTTTCTTAACCATTGCTAAGCAGGATTTGCAGAGCCCATAACTACCATGTGGGTGATTTCAGGGAGTTAAAGTCATGTCATGAGATGACAAGAGTCAAAGATACATCAATGCAAATGCTCTTGGCTTTTTCAGCACTACATTTCCTTATAACACAATGGAATTACTTGTCTAAGGTTTAAATTCTAAACTTCATCAATATAAATTGAGTTCTTTGTTTACCTAAAACAAACGCTGCAGTATTGATGTTACATGCATGTATATACATTTTTGTAAATTAATTATTTGGTTGTATGGAAATGTGTTTCAAGCTTAAAACCCAACACATTTGTTTAATTTATATTGGTTGTAAATAAACACTCATTTTATTTGCCTGCTTTCTTTCATATGACATGAACATGCAAAGCATGTATTTGTAGATGCACTGTTTTAAATATTCTTCTTCCCTACAGTATGTGTAGTGATCCTATCATCTTACTGACATCATCTTTTGCCTTTGTCTTCTGCAGGATGATTCCATCCACCACCAATGATTTTCTTGTCCGGGACCTTGCTGCAGGACGCAGCTACGATCTCTGTGTCCTGGCTGTATTTGATGACATCATCACATCACTGACTGCAACGCGACCTTTGGGCTGCCTCTCATTCACTACAGACACTGAGTTCAGTCAGTGTCAAGCACTCCATAGCCACTTCTTGGGTGGCACTATGATCATCATCATTGGAGGAATTATAGTCGCATCTGTGCTGGTTTTCATCATTATTTTAATGATACGATACAAGGTTTACAGTCATCAAGGCACTGGCCATGGAAAAGCAACCATTGCAGGGACAGTGCCAAGGCCACAGAGCAACGGACAAGGAGGCAGCCAGGTTCAAGTCCTTCCTCACTCTGCCTCAAAGATGACAGACAGTCAGGACGAACAGGTGCTGTTGCAATCTAGGGCTATGTCACCTAGCAACACTACGAAAGACACTGTGGCATTGGTCGAGGAGGAGAGCAGCGAACAGAGCGTCATGGCAAAGACAGACTCCTTGGCTAATGAGGAGCTGCTCTCCCCAACCAAGGCCCGCTTCTCTTCCAGGGTTTCCATTGAGATGAAAATCAGACCACCATCTGTCACCAAAGATCCCTCATCTCCCATGGAACTAGCAGGTAGTAGAACCATAGAAAGACAGAAAGATAAAACTAAATAGACATAGAAAGTACCAACTAGCACAGCATAGAAGAAAGTGCTTAAAAGGAATGAAAGAAAAAAAAAGAAGTTGACAGAGTAAAGGTGGGTGGGAAAATACAAAGAAGGGACACAAATAATGTCAAACAGAGCGATGTGGGAAGACAAATAGACAATGTGCAATTCAGAGAGTGAAATTGAGCAAGATAATAACAGAGAAAAACGCGAGAAACTGGGTGAGTGTGTGTGAGAATGGAAATGAGAGACACCATCCTTGTGCACGTACTAAATATGAGACAGAAGGTGAGACAACCTTTTGTTTTTAGTGCTACAGTCGGATCTTAAGTCCTACTTAACACATTCTCTTTGAAATGTTGCTCTATGCAAGAAAGATTAAATTAACATTTAAAGTTAATCTCATTACAGAAAAAGATCTGTGATGAGTCTTCTCCAAGCTTTGTCGTCTCTGTTTTGCTAACTTGCCTTTTGGATTTTGTTTATTGACTCCTAAGGGAGAAAGATAATTCTACATATCCTTAAGTTGCTACGTTTATGACATTGTTGAATTTATGTCACTTACTCAAGTTACATGTATGTGATAATGTGATGTTTTTGCCACAAGCATTACTTGGCAGTTTGTCAGACAATACTAATACTATAGTCAGATGATGCAGAAATTTCTGAGATGAGTCTGAAGGAAAGAGGGACAAAAGCAAAAGTCAGCCTTTCAGACAACGCATTTTAGGACAGGTCTTTCAAACCGTCTCTATGTGATTGTGCAAAACAATAGGGGCTAAAATCAACCTTCCTTGGTCAAATCTCCAATCTAACACACATGATAGTGGCAGCAGGTACACTTGTTCAGTTGTTTCCAAACACAAATGGCAAACAGCCACTATCAGAGCAGCAACTCAACACATTTATTTACCAGAATTTGGCAAAGACAACTTGCTGAAGTTCAGACTTTGCTGGCCAAAAGTAATTATCAATGCCAAAGATCAGCAAATAATGCTCACCAAAACTACAGAATAGCAGGCTAGACCAACACTGACAGGTCTCATAGTCTCTGATTATGAGAACTGTCAGAGACCGGTCTCATAATCAGTGTTCAACCATAATCTTACCACTGTGACCAGCCAGTAAGGCTACTTAAGACAGGGTGATGCACCATGTCATAAAACTGAGTTCAACTTGAACTGGTTTAATGAACATGGCAAATAATTCACTGTACTCCAGAGTTTCCAAAGTCCAATTCAGTAGAGAACCTTTGACATCTTTTGGAACAGAACATTTATATCATTAAGCAATGTTCAACATGAAAAATGTAAGAAAATTGTTATGAATACCTTATATTTGGATGTTTATAGACCATTTAAGAAATCTTAAAAAAAATAAAAATTAAAAAATAAGTACATAGAAGCTGAGACTAAACAAAGCCTTCTACTATTTGGGTACACCCAACAAAACATAAGAACATTTTGTCAACCCAACAAAACCTTTCCTCTAGCTCCTATTAAGATGGCAGCTAGATGCTATCTTTAAGATGTGATCTCTTTTGTGATCACAGTCTTGCAAATTTAATGGGGATCTAGCTGACTCCCAAACTCAAGTACACAATAACATTTGACTTACAAGGCAGTATTGTCACAAATATGCCACTCCTACAGAAAGAGATCTACCATTGGCCTGATAAAATAACTACATTTCTGCAGTATGCTGTCATCATGAATTGGTCATAGAGCCAAAAACGTTAAATCAAAATAAAGCAATATAAAGCAAGCGGTATTTTCTTTCATGCGATGTTGCAAAAACTTACAAACCTTAAGAAGATACCCTAGTATCTTACTTCTATCAGTCTTCCATATCTACTTTAGCAATTCTCAGTTGAGTAACAGGGTTGCTAGGATTTGACAATAGGTTTGTAAAAATTACTAGAATCCAATTCTGCTTTTGAAGACCGGCATCCTTCATGTCTTACGAGTGTCCCAGGGCTCGGCTAGTTTCAATAATCTAAATAGGATATATTGAAAATTATATTGAAAATAATGTATTTTGAATATTCTATTTTTTGTAAACTTTCAGAATTTGCTTGCTTTGCTTAGTTAAACTTTTCTGGAAACCAGCTACAGTTGAATATAACGGTAACTCAATGGCATTTAAAAGAAAACAGTTTGTTTTGGACATGTATTAAAAAAATGGAAACCACAGCTGCAAACCACAAAAACCTTCAGTAAAATTATACAGCACTGTTTGTCAAAGTTTGTATCTACTGATTTATAATTGAAATTCTCAGCTAAAGAAATGTAACTAGAAAAATACACAAAAGATTTATATGACCTTGGACAGTGGGACCATGATAGATAATGAAAACATGCCTTTCTGGCACCTATAAATGTGCTATTACCAAAAACAAATTGAAGATGGTTCAGTTATTGAAGATGTCAACACAATACTCAGAATAATACTGATTCAGTCTGCTATTCACTCATAAAAACTTGATACACACAAAGTGGTGTAGTTCATGTTTTTATTTCTGATAATTTCACAAATAACAGTTACTGATAAACAAAATTTTATATTACAAAAAAAGATGAATAAGGGTGACTTTTAATAGATAAATGTGCTTTGATCATGTTGTGGCATGTGTAATAATGTGGAAGACAGTTGACAATTGTTTAGGAGTCATTGATTACCACCATAAAAAGAACAAGACACAAAAGGTCATTGCTAAAGGTACTGGTCATACACAGAGTTCTGTATCCAAGTTTATTACTGAAAGTTGAGTGGAAGGGAAAAATGCTGCAGAAAAAGTGCAGTTTACAGCAGGAATAGCCAGAGCCTTAAGAGGATTGTGAAAGAAAGAACTTTTAAGAGTTTGGTGGAGATTCACAGTCCAGGTTATGGGCTATAACTGTTGCATTTTCTGTGCTAAGGCAATTCTGAATTAGAAACAGCGTCAAACAAACAGCAAATCATGATCATAATGCATATTTCTTTTGTAGCAGACAACATTCTGAACTAACAGTTACTTATGTAATAATTTAATTGCAAAAACTGTTGGATGTAACATTTGTATTACGTAATCAGGCCCACTTCCCTTGATTCACACTGCTCAAGTGACCTCATATACTCTCAAAGTTCACTTGAAATGCTAACGAGTGTTATAATAATATAAATCCACATGAGCGTCTGAAATCTTTTTGGGGCATATGCTCTGCGTACTAAACCTACACCAAAGCATTTCTCCCTCAACTCTAATCCTTTCAGGAAAGCGGGGGGTTTAATGGGATGAATAAATGGAGACACCTTTTCACATGAGTGGCTTAAACAGCTGAGTTGAAATACTTTATCAGTTGTTGATATGTCATTCAATTGGCCTCTGAATGAATTTATGAGAGACGATACTGAGCCTCATGGTGATAGCGGCAGGAGAACAAGAGATATGTGCGGCATGAAGAAGATTAGCCTGCGGGTTCAGGGAAAGGTTTCACTGCTATGAACTTTGCTGATTTTGCAGTAGTTCTGCTGTATATAACTCAATTAAATTCACTCAACATCACAGTTGGTAAGCGTTATAGAACGGTGGAATTACAAACATGTTTGACTCCCTCAGGTGTCCAAGAGGCTACAGTGGAGAGTAACTGACTTGGAGGGTTTTTGGTGGTGTCTGATATGTACAGACACCAAAAGCTTAATTGGTGCACAGAGACTGAAGGCAAAAATAAGGTTGGGCATAATGAAAGTCGGGACAACCTAATTATAGCTGGGAATTATAGATTTCATTATAATTGTTGATATGAACTTAAATATTACATATACTGGCCCTATTGACCTTTCCATTCTTTGATTTCCCCTAACTAAAAGAATTTCAAAAGTCAGAGAGTCTCCAAAAACAGGATAGACAGCAAACCAATTACTGTAGTTTTCATCTTGAGGCTTTAGTCTGGAACAAAAAGCGCTGGCCTTTTTGTGGTCTTTGTTTCCTTCCTTTGATTCCAGCATCACTGGCACTTAGAGGGCAACCTACAGCGAGGGACAATACTCCTGCGGGGGTGCACAGGCTCTTTGGGTTTCTCTGGGTGTAACTGTGTTTGTGATGTGTTACTCTGGTTGCTGCAATGCAGAGAATGGCAACATTGATCTGATCAGAGAGAGAGCTGCAGTGAGTCAGGGAGCCTGAGGAAAAGAACAATTGACAGATAAATAGAGACACCCATCTGTCAAACACACGCATACACGCAAACACACACACTAAAGCTACTTCCAAGAGTACTTTTACGTTTCTATATATGAATATGAATTGTTACATTTGTTGGTCATATGTTATTTTTAAAAGTCATGTTCAACCTTCTGATATCTCGGAAGAAAATGAAGAAATCTGTGTTCCTTATATTTGAAAAGCTTTTTGTTTACATATAAGGAGAGTTGCAGATTCTACTGACTACCCTGATAAAACAAGTTAGTTATTTGACTGATATTGATCAGGCTTAACATTATGATCACCTGCTTGATAGTGTATTGGTTTCTGCTTTGCCGCCACATATCAAGGTATAGACTTCCTTTGACCACTGATGGCATGCTCGGAAATCTGCACAATATGTTTGCAGCAAATCTGTCACTGGAAATCTTGTTAACAGAGATAAAACAGACGCAAATCTGTCTCTGGAAGGAGCCAAGTTAACACTTGGTGGTTAGGAGTCTGCATCGTCGCAGCCACCTGATTAAATTATAAAATAGAGGAGCAAAGTGGAGTGAAAAATAAATAACTACCTGTTATAAAACCTCCAACATATGATTTATATAAAGCAAGTTACCACTTCTGTGTATTAATATATTAATTAGAGAATTAGTTGGGTTATTAGTAGATTTGAATTAGTAGAAAGTTTGGCCCTGTAGCCCCAAACCCAGCAGAATGTGACAAATTGTGTATTCTGACACCCTTAAGACCTACACTCGTCTGTGTCGCCCCTTGTAGAATTGGCCCACATCCTTGAACATTTTGCTTCCTTAACATATCAGTTCTGAGAATAAATTGCCACCTTACTGCTTTGTATATTTCGACCAACAACATAACTGTTTTAGCTGACCGTGGTCATGTCATACTGCCTGATAGACCAATTAACATGTTTGAATATGAATGTTATTGTAAATTATTGTTGTACTAATATTTGAATATCCAGAAAGGAAACTGAATGCTGCTGTAACTAATATTATACAGACTTTTTAAGAGTAGTTGTAGATGCTGATGACTGTGGGCAGGATCTTCTGTAGGAGTCAGTATTCCAAAATAGTCGTGAAGGCTAAATGTTTTCTTTTGTTCACATTCATTCTAAAAGACTCTACCTTAAAACATCAACTCAAAGACCACCTCCCTGAAGTCGCAGTCAAAGTGCAAGCTACAGACAATCTGTTTGTCTCACATCAAAAGCAGAATTGTTAAGGAAGAGAAAACTTTTTTTGGTCAAACAAAGAAGGTAAGTTATACCTTCCCCTCCTGCGCTGACAGGAGGGGAAGGTATAACTCTGTAGTTGGTTCAGGTTTGAAGGCCGTTATTGCTTACATTTAGATTTTTTTCTCCCACCAAGTCTGCTGGTAGGTCCAAATAGGAAAACCATTTTAACTTCGTTGAGCCAATGCAGATGTTGCCACAAGGTTAGATGGCATTAAAAAGCAGCAAAACACAAAGACGTGAGTGAGTCTGCGTGAAGTGAAATTGTGTGTTCTTCCCCTGGCCCCTCCATGACCCTGTAGCCTGTCTGTTCTCCTTGTATTTTAATCTATCATCACTCCCCTCATTGTCATCCCATATGCCCGACCTCATTCTTCACTGCCACCTGTCTCTGTAAATTCTGCTCTTCCATTGCCAATGTCTTCTCCCCCTCATTTCTTTCCCAAGCACTTGTCTCTTTCTCTGCCTCTGCCTTTTCTGTTTTGACTTTTTGATTTCCCCAATATTCCCCCACATTGTTTTGCACTGTTCACTTGCATTCAAACCATTGTTTTTCACTGCTACTTGCTATTTTTTTCAATGTCTCTGAGCTGTTTCCTTCTCCACTTCTCTTGTATCTCTCAATTTTTGATGCCTCTAGTAGCAGATGGCAGAAGGCCTCACAGTGTCGAATGGAGAAACTTTAAGATCTGATAGGTCTCTTGACCTCAGGAAGATATGGCGCCAACACGACCCTCAAAGAGTAATGACCTTTGCACCATAGATTTTTTTGTTTCCCCTATATTCCTATATTGCCCTCTGTTGTACCTAGTTCGCTGCTCCCACCCTGCACTTGAGGCCTCATGTGCAGCTTGCTGCCATCCAACCCTTTTCCTTTTTTGTTTGATCAGATCTGATAGGATCTTCTTTTCTTCTGGCTTTTCTATCCACTCACAAATCATTGCAAACCGCAGTCACTTCTTTTAATTCACTGACATTGTGTGATAGATAATTAAACAGAAGACGTTTCAGAATGACTATGCTTCATTCACTTAAAAAAAATTAAACTGTGCCATAACTGGAACAGAAAAACAATTCCCCTGACAAAGCACCTTACAAAACAGTTTAAGGAAAGTTTTCATAGGTTCCAGCACACATTTTTTTTATTCTTGTATTGATCTTACATAGCAGATAGCGTCCTATAATTTTCATCAATAGAAACAAATTGTTCCTATTAAAAGTAAGAGTTTAATGAGTTATAAAGAAAAAAATAAGTAGTTTTATAAACCTAGCATGTACATTCAGTGCAGCACACTCTTTGGCCTTTGAAAATGTAGACAGGATGTCCTTTAAATTTACTAACATTCAAAACACTGAACTGTCAGCTTTGTCTTTTCAAATGTATTGCTTTAAGCAATGTTTGAGGAATTTAACAGAGCAGGTGGAAAAGTAGTGTTGCTGTATTATCTTACCTCTCTACCACAAGAACAACTCAGTTCTTGTGGTATTTTTGCTCAAATTCCATTAAATAGACGTAAACAGTTAATTAATAAACTAATGAAAAACTAATAAATTAATTCTAGTACATAAACTCTTATTCAGTCCAAAATGTTGGTTTACTGATCTTGCAGATTTTTATTATTTTCTGTTACTGCTGTTGTTTTACCCTGAACCTCTTGTTTTTCTTACCCCTGTTCAGACCCAGTGCGATTTTTTTTATTGCATTTTAAAACAAATTCAATACTTTTACTCTGATTGTAACCTTCTGAGTTATACCATTCAACACTTTAAACATGTACTTACAAACCTTGTCTCACTCCTGTTTTCTAGAACCCTGAAGTTGCTATTCTGGCAGATGTGGGAAAACAAACATCACCAGACAGAAGAAGGTGGTGAAAACTCTCAAGACAAAAAGGCCCTGAAGCCCATCTCCCTGCATATCCTGTTTCCTGCATCTATTTCTTTCTTTCTATGAATATCATGGTGTTATAGACCTTTACAGTCCGATTTGCTTTCAAGTGCTTTTACTAGTTATTGCATCTGGATTGGACTACCGGCCAAGACGTGGCGATGGTGGGATCATCAGAATGACTTGTAATCTAAGGGCATTTTTCGATCAGTATCAGCGGGGAAAGTGGAAAGCCGAGGGGGGAAAATCAGCTGAAAAACAACACGGGCCTATGATCATTTTTAACAATAAAGTGGATAGAAAAAATGTATTAACAACCACTATCAGGAGCAGCATCCACAGACTGAGTGGATGGTACAAAGACACAGAAAATAAATTCATCATCATTAAACAGAACATGGATTTAATGGTAATCATACACTGGCAGGCTGTACATTTCAAGTCTGATGTTTTATATAAACACACCCTAACCTGACACACATGGGACATATGCAGAGGATGACTCCGTGAAGCTCTATTTTATTAATCAATACTGAATAACACAGTTCTGTTAAATGTCGATAAACTAAGCTGTTCCACTGGCTGCTGAGCTGGAAGTGGATCTGTACCGTGACTGGGCCATGCTATCTCCTAATTAGAATCCATCCTCTGGAAATGACTAAGTAGGCAGAAAACACAAACTGATCAAGACTCCTATGGAGAGACTGGGACAAATCTGGACAAACTGGAGCTTACTCTGGAAATCTATGTTGAATCAATAAGGGATGAGCTGTGCTAGACTACACAGTTCTCAGTGTGCTACTGCTCAAGTCCTGTATGCATCGTTTATCACTGGACGGGGTAAAGACCTTAAGGACTGTGATCGACTTCTCTCACATCTCTTTAGAAGCCTCTAAGAAGGTGAGTAGTAAATTGCTTATGCAATTAACCTAACCAAAAGAGCAATCAAAGTATCCACATCGAAATAGCCAGCTCCAGTAATTAGTGTAACATATGACACATCAGGACCCACCATGGGCATTCACCAATATTGGGTCTTGTCTGATAGTTTTGAAAATATTTAGATTCTGCAGTCTCTCCTCTTTGTAAACTAATGAGGGCAACAGTTTAACAAACCCCTTTCTAATTGCTGTCAGCTAGGAAATTAGAGAACCACCTCGGCTAAACAATCTGTTTCATTAGGATTTCCCGGCGACAATGCCACCACAGGCAATAGGAATTGCATCCCTTCTCCAGTCTGTTTTTTGCTCTGAGTGTCTAAGCAGCTCCATGCCTCATGCACCTCTCTTCCATTTCTCTGTCCGATTTCTTCTTTTATCCTGCCTACCTGAGGCAGTGATTGAACACTGGTGGAAAATTTAATATGCTGTAAGAAGATATGGTTTTAAGCAAAGCAGAGCCTAAAGGGGAGTTCTGTACAAGAGAGGGTCATTGATATCTATTTAGCCAGATTCAACAAAGGTGGGTGTCACGTTCTGCAGAATTCGGTGTCTCTTCTTTAGGTTAGAGATACACATTCACTTTCAATTTGAAATTACCTTAGTTTTAGATAATCAACAGTGTATTCAGTGCTTTTCTTCTTTCTTACTGGGTGGACACCTCTTGATGTTCATTACACATTAAATCATAAATGCATATGTGTCCTTTTAGAAAATGAAAAAACAAGTGAAATATGAAGTGAGGTTTAAACAGCCCACACTTCTCCGTTTTTCATCAAATTAAAGAACTCCTCTCAAACAATTTACAGTTGAGAATTGCCAATTGCCATGTTATGTCACTAGCACCCCTGTAGTTTTAATGGGTATTAATATAACAATTTCTGTATTCTCTGCTGAGCAGAGAAGAAAATATTTTTTTCAACCATCTTATGTATTTTGATTTTACAATGTCCTCTTACCAGCTCATACTTTCATTCATCTAATACAATTACTGAACATACAAATGCAAAGGTATGTACAAGCATGATGGCGTACAAACCCCTCTGTGTTCTGGTGGGGATGGTGTTGTCCACACACAAGTTCATGAAGTCAGAACTGAAAGAAGCTTGCTATATTTTGCACACATTTTGATGAAGATGATGAATGACCGATAAAGGTCATTACTGCCTCCCTGACATTGTTCATTGCTGTAACCTCCCACTGGACATTTTACTCCTTTCAATCAGATGTGGGGTTTCATTCCATTAGGAGGTGAATGAAGTCAAGCATCCATTCTCCAAAGTTGAATTTATACAAGTTCCAAATTAAAAACTAGTTTTGACAAATTAACAGGGACTTTCTTATCTGGCTGGATTACATTAAGACTAATATGCCACTGCTGCTGCAGATTGCATGACATTTTGATCTCGCTGTTTAAGATTAGTCCACTTGTTTAAATGTGCTTATTTGCAATTATTTTGTCTTTAAGCTTCCCATCACAAAAAGGAATGATCTGATTATCAGTTAACTAATGAAGTGTAAGCAGGCCCATGTTTTTTAATTTGACAGCAGCCATCTGTGACCATTGTACAGATGCAAGAGCCGCTCCTCTGCTGCCACTTTGCTGTATTTAAAGATAAAATGCAAGAGTAAGATCCCAGTCCAACCGTACAAATTAATGGACCATGCTGTGACTTCAGTTTAAGATGCATGTCCCATCTGGTCACTGATGTGGCATAGACATGACTAGATGTGGACGGGCACATAGTAGTGCATTTGTATGAAAAGTGCTTGAGATTGCTGTCAAACACACTCATGTTAGAAATGACACTTTGTATCTACTTCAGTGACAGATGGTAAAGTCATTTCAGTCAACTTTCTTACTGAGTAGTTACAAATGATTTAGCAGTCAGAATCAATCAATCATCAATCAAATCAGGGAATGATGGATGTAGAGTCAGAAATCAAGAATTGTGTCTGTGTGAAGAGCAGAAATTAAATATAAAATGGGACATATATGAAAGGGAAGTGTCCAGGTCTGAAATCTGAGAAATTATCAGCAAGTAAATGTAGAACAAAGAGCAGATAAAGAGTCTAAACAGTCAAGTGGTGGTAAATTATTAAAAAAATATATTTTAGCACAATGACACTTGCACAGGTATTTAATTAAAAGAACTATTTAAAGAATCTTACTTAGAAAAACCAGATTGTTTGACTTAAGTATACACATTGTTGGGTCATATCCTTTTTCTTTCTTACTGCATAATAAAATGATAGACCAAACATGCTCCAACAGCTATGATTCCATGTATTTGTTTCTGTTCATTGTAGTTGTTCTGATTAGGCCCTGGCTCAGGCAGTAACAATAAACCTGGCATTTAATTGAATTCTGTTTTCTAAAATTACTCTAATAGAAATATGTACATAGGGAACAGTAACAGAGAGATCATTCAAAAAGAGGATTTTTGTTCAGTATGATTGCCAACTTGTTTTTGAATATATGTGAAAACCTAAAATTCGTATCTACTGTGTTTAAAACTACTGTTTTTTTGTTTTTTTTATTAATAATATGAGCAGGGCCGGCCCAAGCCTCCATGGGGCCCTAAGCGAAATTTGGTTTTGGGGCCCTCTATTTCTGCGAACAATGTGACCGGCTGAAATCAACAGTTAGAATATTAGATCATTTGCACACCTGCTATAAACTTATTGCATCTCTGATAGTGCTGTTTACATTATATACTATGCATGCATAATATAGGATACATTTATAGGCCAGTGGATTTCTGGTCGCCGATTTCCTTAATTTTGGGGGATCATGATCGGCCGATACTTACACGTAAAGCTGATCTTATCCCCTGATCTTATTTTTGTCAGCAAAGGTTTAAAAATCCACCTCTGTCCTCTTCTGCGCTGCAGTGAGAGACTGACAGACCGGCCCACCAGGTCATGTCTGAACGTTTAGAGTTAAAAATATTCACCCCACTGTTGCCAACTTAGTGACTTTCTTGCTATATTTAGCGACATTTCAGACAAAATCTAAATCGGCAGGTCAAGCTATTTAAAGATCGGTAACTTTGAATCGGCCAGAAAACTGCAATCGGTGCAGCCCTACACACATATTCATGACGTGGGCCAGCCCTGGATATGAGAACAGGCATATTGCTACAAAACTATTAGTAAGTTTAATAGTTAAAGGTTAAAAGGTGTATTAGAATGGTAAAAACCTTACCCATGTTCTATACTTTGCTTCGTATAGAGGATCTGGATACTTGGATATTGAGAAATAACACCTTCCTGGAGGCATGGATTCCGCTAAAGTTTTAAATTTTACCCAGTTTTCCCAATTGCTGATGTTCGGCTGTGGCATATTTAACATGTCAGTTTGACACTTTGAAGCTTACCGGAACTTGTGTGTAGTTTAAATAATCATATTTCATTGTGAAAAGAGAAGAGCAGAGTTGAACAAGATGGATGTCAATGTTAATTCAATATTTGGAATAATGGCCAAAAAGGACTGAATGGCTACATTCACTTCCTCTGCCGCCATTGCCAAAGTACAACCATAGCATCCTACAAATCTAAAACAGTGCAGAAACTCGACATTATCATTCATAACTCCTCCTTCTATTGCAGCCACAGAAATCAAGCTCAATGGGAAAAAAAATTCCAGATGGAGCACTGAAGGGAGTTGAGAACTG
Organism: Alfaro cultratus; assembly: GCA_903066825.1. Classification (NCBI taxonomy): domain Eukaryota; kingdom Metazoa; phylum Chordata; class Actinopteri; order Cyprinodontiformes; family Poeciliidae; genus Alfaro; species Alfaro cultratus. The sequence continues at coordinate 5,828 of CAEFZX010000085.1, read as the reverse complement.
AGCAAAACTGCTTAGGAGGGCAATGGCCATGCTAGTGTTGTATATCTCAATCAGCTTGAATTAATTGAAGAAAAAAAAAACAAAAAAAAAACAATAGTTTCAGCGTTTAGATAGGAAAGGTAAGGACTAAAACGGGAGGAGGTGGGATATGAAGAGAAGAAGTGTGAAGATGACAGGCATGAGAAGACGAGGAGGAGAGGTGGAAGAAATAGGAACAGAGGGGGAAACAGAAGGAGAACAGTGAGTGGGATGCGTGGCGAATTGCTCAGTGTGTATCGAGCTCCAGCTGTATTGTGCTGTGAGGTGCCTTTGGTTCCTCTGAGAGAAAACATGGTACTATGAATAATAGATGACAATGGATGCACACATGGCATGTTTATTTTTGAAAGCGTTTATTTTGTGACCCTCTTTCCTCTCCTAAATGTCTAAAAAAGATCTTGCCAGCTCAGATAAACAGATTTGCAGATAGATACAGTTTTTATATTCCAATCTGTTGATGAGGTGGCGATGTAATGTGGGTTTGAAAGATAGGAGACAGTATTCTGAGTATTAACCCTTTGAGTAATTTATAATAAGATGCAACCCCATCATAAGAATCATTTTAGTTTTAATTGTACATGGATTGATTATGGAATATACGTATAATTCATGGTAAAATTGAATAATTTCTTTGTAAATTGTGAATTCAACTTTTTTATATATCTTAAAATTCTGACCAGTATTTTCTTAGCTCTGTATTTGTGAAATTTAATTTTGATTTTGTAAAGTAGCTTTAGATTTATAACCGCATTAAGATATAATTGAAAGTGTTAACACAAATGTTTGCTTACCAGTGATGACAAGGTTAAACTGCAGCAACAACATTGACTATCCTCATTCATAGATTAAATCGGCACCAATATTTCTTCTTTTGTGGTCAGTTGTAGTGCAAGCAGTGGAGTTTCATACTACCTGGTTTCAGTTTACGAGTCACATTCATCTTGACTTTATTTGACTTTCTATGATTAACGGTGTGGTGCCAGAAACTGGGACAAAAAGGCATATTTTGTTATATCTGAGCTTTAAAAGGACATGTGTGATATTATTGTAACAAAAAAACAAAAAACCCATTTTGCTAAACTTCAATCCAGTTACTTGAAAAATGCAGCTCCAACACAGCAAAACAAAGTATGTAGCTTGAGCAGTTGCTGTCATACCGGAAGTTGCTGATATAATCAGTCATGTCAGCATGTGCTACCTCATTTATCCATAGAAAACTGGATAGAAGTCACAGATGCCCATCCAGCATTTTAACATTAACATGTTTTAGTACCAAAACATGTTAATGTTAATGTAAGCATGTATGTAATGAAGGGAAAGAGAACAGCATTAACCTCTACAAAAATGAAAATATAATTGAATGCTGAAAATTTGGACAGCTCAGCATTAGTTGAAATATGATCCGTACAACCTTTTCTCTGCTTCTGCACAAAAGCTTTAAATACCTCTCATCACTCAGACCAAATTGCAACTGCCTTATGTTTTGTGCTGCATCAACATAAAAATGCAAAAAAAAAAAAAAAAACAACAAAAAAACAACTACAAAGAAGAAGAATATGTGGCAGCATGCAAAAACTTGTTAAAGAAATGCCTTCATAATTTGGCGTATAAATCAGTGTCTCTCTAAATGCAATATAATCAATTTTCTGCAGGGGCCTGATGCAGACAGCATCGTCTTAAAGCTTTAAGTGCTTTAGCTTTCAATAGTATAAGGAGCGTTTGGAATTAGAGTTCTCAAATAGGTTTATTTATCGACAATAAACCTTTTTTTGCATAAATTACCATTGTGTCGTGTGAAAATTGGTCTGTTTACATAGATGAAGTACCCTGGCACCGAATAGTTCCTCCTCCTGCAAGAGTTTGCTGCGATATGAGAAAATGAACCTCCACCCAGCTCCAACTGTGGAGTATAGAATGCAGTTAAGAGTGAAATCAGACTAAAACTCCATTAATCTCTCATTGTTTGCAGGAGAAAGTCAATAAGCAGAGTTTCCATCTAGAGTATAGATGGAAACTCTAGATGTTCGCTATTTACAGACGGATTACGGTATGACAATTTCAAAGTGGTTAAGCTCTGAAATAAATAGTTTCAAAACTCATGGCTTAATGAGAAGAAGTTTGTAATAATACTCAGATATTATGTCACGGCATGTAACATCAGACAAACACACAAACAGCAGTGACAATATGTCTGCTCCATTTAAGCTTATTCTGTGAATGCTCATGAACACTGGACAGTTAATTGTTCCATTTGCAAGCAAAAATGAGAGAACAAGAACTCCTCCCATATAATTTAGAGTTAAACAATACAATCTGCAGTGGAGTACAAAATAGGAAATGCAGAAACAAAATGAATAGGATGTGTCACCAGTAAAAATGCTGGGCACCATCCCACTGTAAATGCCTACCTTTAACTCCCTTTTCTGACCAATTACAAACCAGAAAAAATAATTCCTTGCTAAACCTGATGCTGTGCTGTCAGTTTATGCTATTTTAGCCATTATCATCAAGGTTGACTACACTCAGCTTCTGACAGCCACTCACTGTGAAGCTACTTAATAACACTTGGTTTTCCAGAGAAGGACCAATCACTACTTGACCTTTAATCATTATAATGTTTCTTTTGCAGCAATAATGACACCAAAAGACAAGATTTGTTCAAGGTTAACAAGGAGGATTAAGGGCTAACCAACCGACTTCTGTGAAGATCCCCTATAAATCAGTGATCATGTAACAGAATTTTAAAAAATGGCTTAAGTTGGTTTTTCCACATGGTTTTTGAAATACATTTATGGATTCAGCGCTTTGCCAACAAAACCTTATTTTTACCAAGTAATTAAAAGTTCCATAGTTTTGCAAAGTTTTTACAAATTCCACACTGAAATACTAAAGATGTGTAAGGTGAGACTTAAAAAAACCATAACTACTTTGACAGGTAGATGACAGTTTATTTAATTTTGTCATTATATTTAATATGAGTTTGGCTGTATTTTAGCTTTTTCACAGTTGTGTGGAGCTCTGAAGTGTTCTTTACAATTTGAAATTTATTTATTTGTATCACTGAACAAAAATATTGACACACAGGTATGCCTTTTCAGAAAAGGAAAAAAAAAAGTGCTAATTTATTTGTTCTTTTTGAGGTCGGGGAGAATCACAACTACACAACTAATGTGAAGAAAGTATCTGTATTATTTAGATAATTGACATGGATCAAAATTACGAACTGATAAAAGATCACTTGGTTTTGATTTGTGTCTTCTGTGATGAAATTGAAATTCTTATGTGCATGATTAGTAATTTTACCCCTTTTCTCTTTGTTTCAGATCCAGTCCTCAGATAGAAAGCCACTTGCTGAGAGCCAAGAATTACAAATGAAGGATTTGTAGCAAGATACCAGAGCACATCAGTCATTATTGATATCATATATCACTTTATCATAGTGTCCTTCACTACATGTCACAAAATGGTTTAATGTGAAGAAAAAAATGCAGTTTGACCATAAAGTACTCTACAAGCTGTGTTATTAACATCATGACTGCTGTCATTCAGGCACAATTTGTCTTCATTACCACATCTGAGTACATTTATGTGCACACAACACTGGTGATAGCTACACACATCTCAGTTTAATTTCTATTCACAACAATTTCACCTCTGAATATGTCTTTTAAGCATTGCTGTAAACCAATAATCAGTATTTTCCAGGCTTCTCTGTAAGAGTTTCTCCCTAATTTTTGATAATTTTACAAGACGAAATTAGGTTATTGGCCAAATCAGATATATACTAACCTTGTGTGTCCACCTATTTGCACTAGTTTTTTGTTTCACGATGTCACCACATATTTGGCCATATTGGTGTTTACACAGTTCCCTGTTACAAGTGGTAGACCAGGAAATGGGTGGAGAACCATAAAAGACCCACACTAGAACATGCACACCACAATAAAGAAGGAAAAACAACGAAACATAAATTCCTAGTCCCCACTTCTCCCCTCATGTGTTCCTCTCACTTTTCTGGGGGGCTTTATATTTTCTATGTGTACATAAAGCGATTCAAAATCTATAGTTTTGTACATGTAATTTTTATGGTGTGTGGATATTTTCTAATAAAAGGAAACAAAATTAATTACTCTTGTGAGTGGCTGATTTTTCCTGTTTTCCTTTAATCACTGTTTTTGTGTTTCAGTGTGTTACAGCCTAGTTTGGTACAATGGCATGCAAAGATATAATTACAGTGTTGTAAAACACTGGGTAATTGCTAGAGGCAGCGACAGTTTACAAACAGTTAACGTTGAGTACATTTATGTACACACAACACTGGTGAGGGGACATCCCAAGTTCACCAGAGTTGTATGTTTTTCTACAGTGTTTGTGAGAATAATAAATGCATGACAAATAGAAGCTTTAGTCTGCAACTGTGATTAAATTTGTTTTTATATTTTATGCTACCATCCTAAAAACAACTGAAAACATTGATTTTTTATATTGAAGTGATTGCCAATAGTAGAGATATAACTGAAGGGGTAAGTTAACTCACACCTTTTGCTTTAAAACTGGTTAAACATCAAGAAAGTAAAACTATTTTTATAGGGTAGTTTTAAAACTCAGTAAATTAGTAAAAGAATAATTCAATTGACTTTTATATTGTAGTGGAGGCTGGTTGCTTATTGGCAGATAAAAACAGGGAATTTGTGAATTACTTGTTGCAATGTATTAGAATTTGAAAACAAGGACCACTAGTTTTAATACTCACAAACTATTTACTCCATTCTTTAGAAAATTTGAATGCTGTTCTTCTGAGAGCAAGAATGAGTAGTAATACTGCCATGTAGCTACCCAAGGTGAATTGATGGTTCTACACTGACATTCTGGAGGCTGTAGCAGACTGCATTTTTTGACAGGAACAGAAAATTAGACTAGTTTATTACTTTTAAATTGCTCCATGCAGAACATTGCCACACAGCAGGGCTGAGAATGGAGCTACCAGATGTCCTTCAGGTAGGTAAGATTGATCAGTCTTGACTCTTTTTATCTGCAGGTTGTTAATTCTAGTTTTATTAGCACTGTGAGACACATACAGGTGGTAAACTGACATCTACTGCTGTGTGTGGTGCAGCCAAATTTCAAGTGGCTCGAAGGCAAAGAGATATGATTATAATATTAATAAAAATAAATGGATTAATTTGGTCAAGATAGATGGCTGATTTTGACAGGAAGAATGCAAATCAAACTTAACAAAAAAAGTTCATATTTAATTTGCTTTGAAAAGCAAAGTCAAATTAAATTTTGGGGATACATAAAATTTATTCACTTCCCCTGAGGGAAATTCAAATATCCACTAAGAGAGAGGTAAAATATCCCAACCATGTCAGATGGGATTTTTTGAAAAATGAAACATGATGCACTAACTATTTTGTAGTACTATTATAATAACAATAAAAGTGACAACAAGTACTATTTAATACTAGTTCAGATAACTGTTTGTTTGAAACTAGCCCCAAAAACACAAACACTGCTCTTGAAAAACATGCCACTTATTTTATGCTTCTTGAGGACACCAATCATGAAAAAGTGTGATTTGTATCACTAAATTGAACAGAGTAGTTGCATTTAATTATGTTTTCAACTATATTTATATTTTTGTTGACATTGTTATTGAACTAGCAGTGAGGAAAATAGTAAAAGTGACAATCACAACAATGCAGTCAGTTTTTTTATTTTTTATTTTTTTTTGGGGGGGGGGGGGGGGGTTTGAAAAAAATAATTAAAAAAAAAAAAAAAAGAATATT
>CAEFZX010000084.1:0-16115 GCA_903066825.1 Alfaro cultratus | reverse complement strand
TGTTTGCTGCATTTCATTCGGGGGTGTTTTCTTTTTTGTTTGCTGCATTTTATTTGCTTTTTGTTTGCCGCATTTAATTTGTGCACGTGTCTTTTTTTTGTTTGCATGTTTTCTCTTTTGCTGCGCATTTGCACCTGTCGGCCACCGTATTTTCCACACGCAAACAACGTGTTAATAGAAAATTAAATGCTCCATAAAGCAAAGCCTTTTTTTTCTGTTTTAGTATGACCAAAACGAATATTTGGGGGAAAGGATGTCATGAGAGCTTCCTCAATTAAAGCCACTGTTCAACTCCCTACTTGGCTTGTCTTGACTTAAATCAATTTGGTATTTAAGGCCAACTGCTTTATTTAGTAGCTACTTGGTTGCAGTTCAAAGCGAGATGAAATGAGCTTAAAATGCAAAGTCAAAAGGCTGCCAGTAACTGATTGTTACAGAAATCAAACCAATCCTATTTAGAAACTTGAAACAGCACTGGAACGAAAACTGCAACATTTATACTGACACAGTGGCGCATCGGCAAGGTCCAGACATTTGAAAATGCTCAGGGAGTTAATTTAACGTTTCTTTTCGAGCCACATTTTATGTCATCTCAGCCATCTTGAGATTGAACTCAGTTGTAATGGAAAGCGACTCAATCAAAGTTGGATCCAGTCGAGCTGAGCTGGTACTAATTTTAGTGCCAACTTGTGGATGCTTCTCTTGTTCATCACACTTAAATCCAACGATTGGCTTGTCAACAGGCCTCTAAAAACCTGGATGCCTGCTGATTGGGGAGTTCAGTCATCTGAACTACTGTATAAGAAGTGATGCACCTAGAAGTGCAAGGTGTAGCTTTCCACAACTGGACTTGTTCATGCACTTACAATATGTTCTTTAACACACAGGTTTGGTTTATGCAAAGTGCATCAAGCACCAAAGTGGTCAGATCATAGCTTAGCTAATCAGAAAGCAGCTTCTCCAAATGTGCTGTGTTCTTAAACTTCATCCGTGCAGACATGGTGCTGCATGGTGTGACATGAGATGAAAAAAATGTTAATTTATGGTCATTGCTACAATATTTGTGCTGTATTTAAATCTGTGGAAAAGAAGTGCAGCAATTATGTAGTTTACAAGTTTGTGGTTTTGTGAGTAGAAACCCAGCAAAATGCTACTTGTTAGAAACTGCAGTGGAAAGCGCATTTCCACGGGAAAAAGCACAGTTGACTCAACATTTTAAACGGTCTACAGCTTCCCCAAGTTGAGTGCAGTTGTGCCTGTCCACCGTCTGCTGTTGTGAGCTGTGGAGATTTTGAATGAACAGAGGATAAATCACCCCAAAGAAATCTCCTTCCCTTCCAGTGTGGCTAGCACCCTCGTGTAGCAAACGTAATAAAAGCAAATACATCTCTGGTGTCTGACTGTAGCCATAACAGAAGACTGCAAACTTAACTTGTGTGCTCAATTTCACTGGATAAGCAAGCATGACTATGCTGTATGATTAATGTGCTTCTTCTTTGTTTCGTACTGCTGAGCTAGCCTTTTCTTTTATGTTTTGGTTGCACACAAAAAGTACCAAGTTTCATTCATTGAGCCCAAGTTTGTTGGCTGGGATCCGTGCATGAACATAATATTTTGTCTATTGCTCCAGTGTGTGTGTTTTTTTGTTGTTTTTTTTATCATGTGTTCCCACAGTAACGTAGACAAATGGACACCCAGAATTTCTCTCACCTTTGTGTGTGCAGTCCAGCAGGAGCCTGGGATATTTGAGATGACAAATGGACACGGCGTCTGTCCTAACTATGGGACGCCCTGGCTGGGGTTTCTCCGGCCTGTTGTCCTCAGCACACAGGAAGTCTGCTTTCAGCTTTTTTAGCTTCTGGCCCTTCAGAGAGCGAGGCTCGGCACACCTGGCGTAGTTGCCCAGGTTTCGATTGCTGGGCACCTGCAGGGTCCTGACCAGGCTGTCGAGCGGACAGCGGCAGCTCCAGGGGTTGTCGAAAATCCGGAGGTAGGTGAGGCGGGGGAGCGGGAGGAGGACCTCCTCCGAGGCTGACCTGATGCGGTTGTGCTGGAGGAGGAGGGTGGTCAGCTGGGAGAGGCCGCTGAACGCGTCGTCTTCGATCACCGAGATGACGTTCTGCTGAAGGTCCAGGCTCTTCAGCTGGGTGAACTCCTCGAACATGTTATCCCGCAAAATCTGAGAGGGGGTGAAACGTCAATAATTGGTTATTGTGAAACTGTGTAGAGAAATTAAGAAAAAAACAAAAAAAAGCCACAAACATCTGTGATTAAAAGCAGAATTTAACTTTCATAAACCACTGAATTCATCTGCGAACCTAAGGATTTGTTTGCAGAGGCTTGTGCTGAACAAACTTGCTTTTAGAAAAGAAATGTATCTTTCTTGTCGAAAGGTCACCATGCCTAACATTTCAGACTTATCAGTGAACCAATGATAATGCATCAATAGTCTGGAAACAAATCACACTTTCATTTTAGAGGGTAGACAATGCAACATAATGTCATGCAAAACATGAAAATACAGACACAACAGTTTTGAGTCCTTCCACCTCAATTCTACTGTCTATTGTTCAAATAAAAGATTGATGCCGCACGCCTTTACGCATTACCCATGTGGCAAAGCTTTTATTTTCACCACCTGTGACACACACATTCCCCACAAAAGCCCTCACGGCGAATGTGTTTTTGATCTCGGGGCCCAAATAAATGGTGTGCAGATGGCTGAAAGTATCAACAAGCAACGCAGGTTTTATTTTCAGTTTAAAACAACTAACTCAGGAAAAATGTCCTGTGTTTTGCCGCGCAGACTTAAAGCGAGTGTTCTCGGAAATTCCTCATTTAGTTTTAAGATCCCAATATAACTACAAAGAACGTCCGCTGAATCGGTGCAGTGCTGGCCTTGCAGCTGCATCTTGTCCGTTCTGAGCTATTCTCTTCATTTTGAGCTCCATTATAGAAGGGTGTGCAGTTTTGGAAGATTTGTCGTCAAATGTGTGAAATTTGTGTTATCCTGCTTTTCTAAATAAGTTCTTTTCTCTCTCCATTTGAAGTTGAAATCTGCCTCCACACACCTGAATCTTATTTCTGGCCAGCAGAAGATGTTGGATGTCTTTGGGCCAGTCCTGCCTCACAAAGGTCAGCTGCCTATCCTGGCAGTCCAGGTACTTCTCCCCGGCCTCCATGTACTCCTTGCATTCCTGAGTTTGACGCCTCATGACGCCGGCCCTTCCTCTGCCTCGCACACGACCCCCGGCGCCCCTCTCTGTGGCCTTTGACCCCTGGCCTCGCCGAGCTTCAGCTGACCCAAGGAGCAGCAAGAGGAGAACTACGGTGAGGAGATGCATGGCGGGGCAGGTGAGGAGGATTCTCTGTTACTGGGTTGAAATGTTGGAGGGACACAGGAGGCCGGTCAGAGCTGTACATACAGAAACAGACCAAATGGAGAACAGGAGAATGTTAGTGAAAAGGTCAAATATTGTTGCACTTGTGCCTGTTGAATCAAAAGAGCATACAGTGCAAAACACTTAAAAATGAAAATGAAATAAATAAATTCTTGTTGAAACGTCTTTACAACACAAGAATGTTTCTCCAGCTTCTCAGAAGCCGGAGAAATATCTAGTTTTTAATTAGAAACAATAAAATGTCACAAACAAAGAGACCCAGCTTTACAAGAAACACTTGGAAGGATTTTATAATGTTACACTTGTTCCAAACAAGTGTTTGCTACTTATTTATATTTGTCATTAATTTATGTTGGATCTTTACTCCTTTGGGTTTTGACTTTAATTTGTGTTTGTGTTCTTTATTATTGCTTGTAAGGTAATAATATTTGATTCATTATTACTTAACATTTGTTGCCATATAGGCTCATTCCTTTATGTTTAGTTTCTTAGGTTATGCTTGTGTTCTGTGTTTTGTATTTATTTCTCTTGGATTGATTTTCAGTCTTTTCCCCTGTTGATTCTATGCCCTTTGGGCTCCCGTTCAGTTTCTTCTATGTTTTTCTGCCTATTTTTCATACTCCCTCAGTCAACCTGTTTGCCTTCTGTCGCAGCTGCACCCGGTTTGTCATCGATCACCTGCCTCTTGTCAGCAATCACACTCCTCAATATTTTAGCCTCTCTGTTTCTTCCATTCCCCGCTGGATTCTGGTGACATGGCTCAGCTCTGTAACACTCATTATTTCACAATTCCTTTTTTAAAGTTCTACATTTGTGCCACAGTCTGACTTGAATTTACGCTTTTGTCCTCTTCAATCCTGAATATGAATCCTAGATGTTCTTTCATAGATTAAAAGAGATCTTGTGGATATTCTGTGGTAAAAACATTTATATCGGTTCTGCATGACCAACATCCCTGTGAAAGATGTGCAAAAACCTGCAATCACATTAATCTTTTTGTACAGTTGCACAACACAGTTTAATGAAAACACTGTATTTAACGGGCAAAGTTAGCTTGTTATAAAGAATAAAAGCTTGGAGGCGTTTTTCATTTCACTTTCAAAAGCAAAAAAAGACAAGATCTCCAAGGCTGTCGAGAAATACGTCGTCTAGACACAGGCACACATGCTTGGATTGACTCAGTCCAACTCCAGCAAACCACAGTCCTCCTACCGTCTCACACAGTGGAACAAGACTGTCAATGCAGATGGTTTGCTTCCATTGGGAATAACAGAGTGGGATGTGTAAGTTACACAGAAACAGCTGAGAATGTGTCTATGCACTTTCCGTTTCTCTTAGGATTGCCCATCTGTCCAACTATATCAATCACCTCAGTGGTTGCAGACCTCACCGTTCAACTCCTTTTTGTATGAGCTTGACTAGAATGAAGCTGGTGTAAGATGTATTGTATAATTTAAGACTTTTGCTAGTGCAAACTCCAGAGTAGACAAAAGAGTGAAAAGATCCAGCTGAGACTGCATGTTAAATCTTGGTTTAAGTAGTAGATTCCTAGTCTGTGAACACTACTCTGGCTGTAGCACTTGAAGGGCAAGGTCATAATTAATTAGTGGCAGTGTAACCTTTTTCTTTGTTTGTGAGAGGTCAATGATAAGATTATTTTACCAAAGCATTCTGACCAGAAAAAGACACCGTTCTTTGCAGTAGTCTACAAAAATTCTTGTTCCACTGCCACCCCTTAAACTTGTAATTGCAGACTTGTTTGCTGATTTACAAGGCACAGGCCTGCGTCTTTAGCCAAATGAGAAGCTGTGGTGCTATGAACGTGCCAGAATCCACTGGTTGCCTGTACAGGCACAGAGCTGAAGTCCTTCTCTGCCTGGTTTCTATTGTAAAGAGAAACCTATGTTGGAAGTTTCTTTAAAAAAAAAAAAAAAAAATTAAGAAATGTTTAATCAAGTGTTTATGTATGGAATCAGAAAAATTGTGTTCTGAATCGAGTTTACGTGGTACTCGCCAACATGCTACTTCCAGTCCACGTCATTTGTTTCGGAAGTTTTATAAGATAAATTTGTCGGTACATTAAAATTATATAGTGTCACTTTCTGCAATTAATCTTGCAAGCACAAAATGCAAGTGGTCTTAGTGTTGTACCCTACATCATCTCTATTCTGTACAAAGATCTAAAACCTAGAAATGGTATATGGATGCTGCATTTGCATGTGCGTTCTGTGATTGTTGGTGCAAAATCTTTGCTTTGTGGCGAATAAGTGTTTGATATTGATTTAAGTCATCGTTTACATGAGTAGCAAATCAGCCCATAGCATACCACATCCTCAACCATGCTTACATGGTAAATTTGGCACTTAAGGAATACATTTACTAGAGCATCCGGTAGATGTAGAACCCTGTATTGGGAAATTGTTCAATCTTTCATCTTAGTTTGCAAAAGTAGCCACGTCAGGTAATTTGTTTTTCTATTTTCCATTCCGGCCTTCTTTTGTCATTCAACCAAGGTCTGGTACTGCTGGTATAACACATCCACGAGAACAATCCAAACACGCCTTTCTGCAGTGATGCTCTTTAGCTCCTTGTCTTTGTTTCCAGACCAGAAGGAATTCAAAGTCCTGCCAATGAGTTGTGGGTCTGCCCCGGGGTGTGTTCCCATTGGAACGAGCTGGGAAAACCTTAGGAGGAAGGAATCCAGGACACATCCGTCAGCATTCACCGCTAATTGTCTCTTCTTAATGCAAGAAGAAATTCACCAACTTCAAGAGAAAGTCGCATCATGTTTTGTTTACTTTTTTGTCATGCCTTTTTTTTTTTTTTTTTTTTTTTTTTACACATCCTTAGAATCACTGACCTATAACGGAAGTCCATCTCTTTTATGAATACCATAGCTGCAGTCTGTCTGCAGTCTCCACTGCACATACTGTAGCTGTGCCCCAACAAACCAACACAGGCCAAACCCATCCATGTGGTTCACCCTAACCTCGTGGCTATGCCAAGCCCAAATTGGCCCTCTCAGGCTAGCATTAAATCCCACCCAATGTGCCAAGGATCAGTCTATGCTGAGCCAAAGCATTCTCAGTTTAAACATAACCTCTTACATTGTAAATTCATAGTAGGAATCCCTCACGGATCCGGTCAGGTATTTCCTCAGTAACTGTTTTTGTTGATACCGCCGATTATCCTGAACCGGAATGACGTTTGGACTTTTGGTCTGGACCTAAAAATGTGGTAGCAACATGTCTCTCAGCTCGGATGACAAAAATAAACCTGTGGGAAGACTGAGAAGTCTTTGTGAAACAGACAAAAAGGTTAGGAAAAAAAAACTTCCTTTGTGTATCATATTTAATTCTTAACGACAGCTTATGTATGCAAATGCTCATGGAGACAGGCATGTTATAGGAAAAGCAAACAATGAACAAGAAGAAGAGAAAAATGGAACATAAACACAAAAGATGCTCAGTATATTTAGTTTTGAACGTCTCAGTGAGCCAGTCATTTTCATCACCAGACTAAAGACAGCTTCCCCTTCACACTTTGTTACATTTACCATTTTGTTTCAGTCTAACTAAACCACTTTCTTGTACTTGTTTTCTTTCATTTCTATCTTATGTCTTTTTCCTGCTTTGAAGCAATTTTTGCACATTATTTCTGAAATTCTATAGTTCTGTTAAAAGCCCTATATGCTTGGAATTGGCTTCCAAAGCCACACTTTAAGAAAACTGGTATGGTTACTAGTTAATTACCATTTATAAGGAATATTCCTGAGCAACAAGAACACTGTGAACTTCAACCACAGACACTAAGGTAGAAAAAAGAATTATGTTTAAAGGTGTATTCTGAATAAAAGTATAATGAACGAAAATGCAACTTTTCAAATCACAGCTCATGCAATTTTTTTAGCAGCTCCTTTTCTAGTTTCCCATGTCAGCTGGCTGTGCTGCAGTGCTTTTGCTTGCTTGTAAGTCGGCAGAAACGAGTGTTTAATTTCAGCTAAGCTAACAGATTGCCTTTGATCAATCTGTTAGCTTAGCTGACAATCCGTCAGCCTCTGGTGACGGATTGTAATCAAAATTTTGTAAGCTTGTGAAAATTGTGGCTCCTCAACGTCTGAAGTCCAGATCTATACTGTTACTGTCTTCTGCTTTTCATGCTACATGATCAAGTCAGGACGTACATGATCTCACTACTCTATGCACATACCAAATTACAGACCAAGACACTCTGATTCTGGTTCCAAAATTAAGGGAAGTACCCTGCTAGAACTATAACTTTTCATCTGTCTAAATTTATTCCAGGAGTCTGGAGACTGCAGTTACTGACCGCATTTGTAGCCCAAAAGCAATATCTGCATATGAGTAACCTTGAGAGATCAGGCATCTAGCGGGAAGAGTTCGGAAACAGAAGCATCACTGTTATGAGAAAGAGAGCAAGAACAAGAAGGGGAGGCTATAAAAGCAGGAATCAGGGATTTCTTCTGCATGCAAAAAAAAAGAGAGAGAACAAATTCTTGCTTCCATCCAAGCATGCTCAATCAATCTCTGTTATTCAGTCGAGCTGTTAATTGTAGAAAAGCAAACAGGAAAGCAATGAAAATTTGTAAGAATTAAGCTAAATTACATCCATGTCAGTTCAGCCTACTTTTTATATTTATGTGGGGTCTGCCTCCTATGTGTGTGCTTTAACTTTAGGATGTCATGAATCAGAACAGTCTCGAATTTCCTTTTATGTGTTAATTTTAAGTGACAGACCAACACTTAAAAGAGTAGTTAAGACTTGTGAAGTGGAACGATGATCATGTTCAGAGATGTCCAGCTTCTAGACTTTTTGCAATGTTTTTCTCCAACGTCTTTCCCCCTTATTTATCGCCATCCATCTTCCCATCATCTCTGAATAGGTTTCCTCTTCTCAGCCCGATGCTGCCACCACCATGTTTCACTGAGAGAATGGCGTCTCATCCGATCAGGGTGAGACGCCTCAAGCGTCTTCTGGATTTTTTCCTCCATCCATCTTCTCCATAAGAAGCAGATTTATGGAGTGCGTGGCTAACGTTTGTTCAAACAACAGATTCTCTCTGCAGCCAAGCAGATTTATGCCTCTTGGCTCCCTTCTCTGAGTATTGCCCCTCTCGCCTGGCCTGTCTGTTCAGGTAGACACCCAGGTCTCAGCAGGTTTGCAGTTGAGCCGTGCTATTTCACGTCTGAGTTTTGTGGTTAATATTCTCTAACAAATCTGAGGCAGTAATAGTACAGCTGTGTTTGTAATGAGAGGAAATCTTACAAATGTGGGATTTACATGGCTGCAATGGATTTTACATAGGGGTATCGGAGCTTATCAAAACACAAATGCATGCAACAGATTTTCTCTCTCTCTTTCTTTCTTTCTTTTTTTTAAAAATCTTCCTCTTTATATTTATCCAGTACTTTTAAGGATACAGAACATGTTCTGTGTATTAATAGAGCTGGGAAGAGAGAGTGCTCTTACATCCCTGAGAGCCTAATTGAAACCAGAAAGGTTCACCTCTGCAGCAGAGAGAGAGAGAGAGAGAGAAAAGGTTTAAGAACAGAAAATGACACTTGAGTTTTTCACTGAGGTTCAGAGGGGTTGAGCACACAAAAACAAACAGCGGAGGGTGGACTTGTCTGGTGAAAACATGCCAAAGTGCTTGGCTTTGCATCAAAATCAAATTTCCATTTTTCTGGCTATGGCAGAACTGTAAATCTTAACTCTTTCACGTCAGCGTGGATCATTAGCCACCAACGTGAGCTTATAGGTCCTGTGTCAGTCATTTAAGCAGTTTAAAAACATAATTTATCTCCCTTTAGCTCGCTGTCTTTCCATCAGAGATCCTACCCTTCCTTCAAGCTGCTTCATTAAGACTCATGGAGATGAAAAAGCCGTGATGTGACACTAAACAGACAGCTTTGGCTCAATGCCAGACATCTGCGTGGTAAACACACGCAAAAAAGTGCTTTCAAACCAATGTAGCTGTGGAAACAGCTGAACGCTCCGAGAAAAAGGGGCTTCTGCTCTTTACAATCAGGGTAAAATTGCAAGTTAAGCAAGTTCTCCCTCCAGTTCTATTCGGTACAGAATTCCAGAGTGAAACCACATGGTGCTCCAGTTTCACCCAGCAAGAGCTTGGGGTTTATCTGAAAACAACAAAGCGGCGTGTAACTCTCTAGGGCGCCATAATGCAAACGACTGTGCAGTAAAACATGGAGCAGCATTGGCTGGTTTTCCAATTATATCCAAAAACGGGAACACACTTAGCCAAAATCTATTATTAGTATTAATATTTCTGATGATATGATTATTATTATGCAAGAGAATAGTGTTAGATAGCTGCATATATGATGAACATGAGTCATCTGGAGTGCAGAAATGCCCCGTTCAGTACGAAACGTTTCCAATTGGAAAAGTTCTGACAAATGAGATTCTTGGCTCCATCTGTCATGGTAGATGAAATAGACCACTGTGAAGTTGGGTAACAAAATAATTAGGTAAGTCCTTTTTACAACTGTAGGTGAAAGAAAATCTAGTTCAGAAATTCTGCAAGTAGGAAATCAAATGCAAACTCTTGCAAAATGCTTGTCAATGTAAATTTTGGCTCCTAATACTTGGGCAAAATGCCTCATACATTTATTTTCCATTTTCTTTTACTTGCACACACATTTTTAACATTTAAGTATTTAAATTGCCACACAATATATTTTCAGCTCCACTATAATTAGTCAAAAACAATCCAAGATGCAATGAAGCAAAAATCTTAAGAAATTTTTTTTATCAAGCTTGTTGACTCATGACTGAGCAATAATTACAAGATTAGCTGCCTTTTCAGCTGGGTAACCCCTTCAGCACCCTCTCCAGACGCATTTCTGTGGAGTATTAAAGTTTCAGTCCTACCCGTGCAGGGTGAGAATCTGGCCCGGGTTTGTCTACTAGAACCTGCGGATCTCCGGTTGGTCCAGTGTCCCAGGCTCCTAGTCCTGTCATGAGTGCTGCATCCAAGCCAAGAATATCGGCCCGGGCTGCTGGAGCAGCTTGGAGTGAGGGACAAAGACTGGCTCTCTTTCTATCTCTCTTTTGCTCTCCCTCCCTCTCTCTCTTCTCCTCTTCCTTCTCACCCACTCAGCTGGATCACACTGTGAGCTGCAGAGCAAAACCGATCCTCACCGGAGCCACAAGGCTGTCTCTGGTTTAACATTACACACACACACCCACACACAAACTCCTAACACACGTGTGGGAGGGCTGCAGCCCTTTATTGGTCCCCTCTGTTTAACCGGTGTACTTACTGCAGGATGTGTTGCTAACTGGCCTGACAGGCTGAATAAAAGACAAATAAAGACAGAGCTTCTGGGTGGTAGAGCAGCAAAAAAAAAAAAAAAAAAAAAGCCCCTCACACAGACACCCTTCTGCCCACTTGTCTTGCCTGCTTTTTGGTCTTGTTAAACAAAGCAAAAGGTGCTGGAAATACAGGGGCCAATTTCAATTTTCTTTTGATCTGTGACCATTCTTAAAAGTTTTGCTTTTACTTTACACCTGTGTTCTACTTTTCTAGTCACGTAAAATCCAGTTGTAATACACTGATGATTGCATTTGTATTGTGATAAAGTATGTAAAATAGACTCTTAATTGTTAAAATGTGATTAGCATAGTTGGTGAAAATATTAATGATTAAAAACAGTGCTTTGTTAGATTGAGAGGTTAAAATATGCAGCTGTTAGATTTTTATTAAACCAAATTTTCTTATTGTCTCCCAAGATGAAATCGTACTATTTTCAATTTATTGTTTTTGAATCTTCTCCAGAGATCACAAATTTTAATTATTTTTTTTAATGCAGTTCAGTAATTGCAATGTCTTCTATAAATCCTACAGGTTTTTTGGAATGACATTTATTTTTGAAACAAGTCAACTTTTATGTATTATAGTGTTACAAACAGTTTGAAATAGCTTTATGTTACTTGGTCTTTGCTGGTTAGCATAGAGGTAAAATTAGCATTTAGCTTAAAGTAAGCCATGTAGCTGCAAACTCTCACATTTTGCTTTATATTTGAATTCAAAGTTCAGTAAGAGTTGAATCTCATGAAGTAAATGCTTTGACAATTTTATTGAAAGCTCTTTCTGACTTTAGCTGGTTACATTCCTTCCTTTCTTAAATAAGTCTGTTTCGTGCGAGGCAATAAAAGATGGCGGCCAAACTGTGTCAGCCATTCACAGATGACATGAATGAGCTGTTAAGTTTGGAGCAAACTACTAAGGAGTATTAAAGCAACTACTAAGGAGTATTCTGTTTTATATTAAGGGAGACAGGGAGCCCTGATAATCACCCCGTCTTTTTCCTCTCCTCTGCACTGTCACAAAGAGCTACAGCTCCATATTAGGATTACTACTGAGTTGACTCTTGATGGGGGTTGTTTACTGCCAAACACACCAGAACAACCGCTTTCAGTAGTCGGGAGAAGCCAGGACGGAGGCTCGGGGGGTGGAGGGAAGACGTAGCTTGTGTTTTTCTGTATTTGATTTCAAACACGCGAGACATGTCCAAAAGCATGCCCGCCTGTTTGTTGGTCCTCTGCCAGAGATGAGCGAGACAACTGGTGACTATGCTTTCACATTTAGCTTTGACCAGTGTATGCATTGTTTAAGTGGAAAGCATCCCATATGCCAATATTAGCAGTGTTTTAGTTTGTTCAATGTTTAAAAATTGATTTTAATGAATTTATTTTTTCCGTTACCAGAAGTTGCAGTGTTACAAAGCAACCTGGGAGGTTGAAAATCTGTCCAGAAGCCAACGTGAATCATTGTAATTGAAGAGCGGTTAACAGTCATGTCATGTAAACATAAAAGCAACCTTCTAATTATGATGAAGCTGTACTTCCTTCATGATTAGTAAGCCTGACTGGAATTTCCCTAAGATATAAAAACACACTTTATTCTTTTGCATACACATGTGTGCCATATTCTAATGCGATCAAATGACCACAAATTCAATATGTTTGTGTCTGAGGAGCAACTGAGATCTGCAGTAAATGATTCAGACCATTTCTTTTAGTTCAATCCTTTAATTTATGCTTAATGCTAGTGATGAAATAACATTTGACACAGAGTACTCAACATACTCTGTTGTTTAGTTTAGTTTTCATGTGTTGGGAATTGTCTCTGTGTTCTCTTGATGAAGACATATTTCAAATGCTTAGGCAAATTTATGGACACACAAACATTGCCATGAAATATTAGACTTCACTAACCCTGCATAAAACCAGTGAATCTCTTGATTTCACTTACAGAGAAACATCCACAGAGCACTTCGTTACATAAACGTACTTTTTAAAATTTCTTTCTACCCTGCTTTTCTGTCTCCGGCTGCTTTGACTGTTTACTTGTCTTTACGTATCGGTGCCCCATCCCGGCTATTCTCTATAAAAAGATGAACGGATAAACGAAAACAGTTTGTACACAAACACAGCTCAGATGCAGCACTTTATACTAATAGGATGGACTTTTTTTTCCTACTGCAAACTTAAATTGTGATTCTTCAAAGTCTCACAGGCCTTTTTCCCATAAGCTCAGACACACTCGGATGGTAACTGATCACTTTAAACGAGCATTAATCTCTCTTGAGTTTTGGGGAATACCATCATCCTCTCTTCTGCTGTCTTCGTTTCTCTGCTGTCGTCAATGCAAATTTTGAAGTGCTAAATCTAAATCTCACTCCGTCTTCATCTTTCAGTCTCAGACTGCTCCACTCCTACCAGAGATTTATATGTTTTTCTATTATTTCTGGTTCTAATATTTATTTTCTTCCTCTCACTCCCTTTTCTCTCCTCCTGTTTTTGCCCAAAGCCAAAAAAGAAAAAGAAAAGACACAATGGAGGTAAAATGAAGAACCGGAATCCACAGTGCTTTGCTTTTTGTATTTTGTCACTTTCTAACCAAAAACTTTGCATTTTGTGGCGATTATATTCAATTCGCTAAAACAAACTTGTGCATTATGACCATGCAGAAAGATAACGCTTCTTTTACGAATGAAAATCTGAAATACGTTTGCGACAACTTTTAAAGAAATTACAGCTGCAAGTGTGTCTCTACCACATTTCTGCATCTAGAGAATATTCAGACACATTTTTTATTTATTTTTGTTTTTGCAAAGTACATCTCGCTCAACCCGACTTCATTGATACTTGAATAAAAATCATGATTTTCTCAAATACATTTATATCTTTCTTCCCAGATTATCCGCCCATTAAGCTCTATTTATCATCCACAAAACAGCTGTTATGCTAAAGAAAATTATCCCACATCATCATACTGCCACCACCATATTTCATGGTTGATTTTTGGAAGAGACAGTTTTGATCTCATCTGGCAAGTTTTCTTCAACCACGTATGTTACATAGCAAAGGAAATTTGTTTTGTTGTTTCTTGTGTGCAAACTGACTTTATTAACTGGTTTTATTTAGAGACGTTGACATGTAAATAATTTTGAAAACCATGAAACATTTTCTTTCGACTTCACAATCATGGACTTGCGTAATAAGAAATAGTGTAATAGGTAACAGATTATAGGGGCAACGTAACTCCGATGCAGTCCTGAATGCTGGCTGAAAACTGGTGCGGGGGAAATAGAGTGCATGTTTGTATCTGTTGGATCGCTCCCGTCTCAAATAATAAACCCGCCATCTGCGGAAAGTTGTTTCCCCGGATGTCACGGCGGATTAAAAAAAAAATAACATGTCTTGACAAAGAAGTGCGCGGCCTTGAGGAGCCCTGAGGAATGAAGCAGACAAAGGAAGAAAAGTACAAAGAGGCATTAGCAACGTCTGGCTGCGGCTTAATGTGCAGACATGAAAGGCGAAGAAATTCACCGTGGTTTTGTTGCATGTTCCCATCACCGCAACAACCAAAAATTGTTATCCTTTCACCAAATAATTTCAAAGAAATTGCTTGCCAATTGCTTAACTATGCTTGTGGAGGGTGCATGTCTTAAAGCAGTGCTTCAAAGACTCGATTCTCACTGGGGGTATGAGCCATTTGTAAGCTCGCTTCAAGTTATGGCTTTTGGATGATTAAAGATTGATATCATAAACGTCTTGAAACAACAATGATCATGCTTTAGTTGTACAGTATTTGAGGACTTGCCGCAGCACAGCGTTAGTTTCGAATGTGTTCATTGTCAGTTTGCAGAGTGACTGGAATCTGCCACCTGAAGCCATCGCGCATTCTTCATCTTCCTTTGTAATACTGAAGCTGTGTTGCCATTTTTCTTTCGAATATTTCTTTAGAAATAACTCTTGAATCTCAGGAACCCTGCAGTGCCCAGGAAAAACGTCATTGCTTTGAAAGCTCTTGAAATCTCACAGATACTGAATGTACAGGAGTGAAACTCTTCAAATCAAACTACCACAGAAGCTTCATACCTGTTCTCCCTTTGGGATGTGCAATCTAAGGTCACAAAGGCAATTCATCCAACGCCGGAAACTCTTCCTGCCAGAAAAACATCGGTTCCAGCATGTTCAGTGTTTACAGGACCAAAAGGAAAACACAAAAATGTATTACTGTAAAAGTCATTTGCCCAAAAAGTTTGGTTGCTTCTGCAAATTCGGAGAGCCTGTATTGACAATCGTGCATAAGATATGAGAGAAAAATGTGAACTAGGCTGCAACAACATAAATGCCACCTACCTCATTGTAAGCATGTCTAGTTCTTTCAATCAAAGTGTCCCAGAACCAATGAGGAAAACCAGCAGCACCACATGAATTGTGCTTTAGAGACTCTATTTTTTTTATTTCTTTTTTTATACCACCACAGTGATATAAAATGACAGTGGTCAAAATGTGTGTATATGTAAAATTGATTTATTTTATTTTATTTGTTTTTGCATTTTTAGAAAGTGTCTCAAGAAATCTGATTTCTTTTTTTTTTTTTCATTTAAATGGGCAGAAATTGCATGTAATTGTTTCATGTTTTTAGCATTCCATATTGGAGATCAGACTTTAATCCCACACTAATTAAATTCAATTTTAGCTAATTACATATGATTTATATTGCCCTCTTTATGTCCCATATTTTTTTTGCTTTTTCAAATTTATAGTGTTGGTTTGTGCTGCTTTTACAGTACTTTTTAAAAGAAAAGCTGTGACTTAAAAAGGAACAGATGTCCAACAGAATATGTTTATTTTATCTTCAAAAACAATACAAGTTCCACTTTTTTTTTTTTGAGATCTTAAAAATAACGTTTATAATGCCAAGTTTCATTCCAGAACAGTTTTTTCTTACGTTTTGATGCAAGTGTGGTTGGGCTAATTGTTCACTTGATGTGGACATCTGAAAGGCAATTTGACAATTCCAGACAATTTATTTAATTTACATAGTTTATTTTCGTCCACACAAGAAAAAAAACACACATGAGAAATATGACTTGGTAGATTAAATTTAGAATTTCAGATTTTCTCTGTTGCAGTGCGCTTGGATGAATGCAAATATGTTATAAGTACGTTTATGTCTTGCAAAAGAGGAGTAATCTCAATTTTTCAAATTAACATCACTTGCATTCACTGTGCAACCTTTCACCAATCCCAAATCCAGCACGCACACACACACACACACACACACACACACACACACACACACACACACACAAACAAACACCACAGAGGGTATCAGTTTGAGCCACACATCAGTAAACGATCTCTAACGACACA
>CAEFZX010000082.1:0-76925 GCA_903066825.1 Alfaro cultratus | reverse complement strand
ATATATATATATATATATATATATAACTTGGATGTACTGTTTGGTAGGGGTCTCTTAGTGTCCAGAATCCTTTTAGCACAAATGTTCTCCAAATATCTTAGATTTTGTGGATCATCTCTTGACCACAGCCCTACCAGACCTTCTGTCAAATTTATTAATGGAATCAGGCTAGGCCTTTTCTAGTTTTCTTCAAGAAAAACCATGCTTTTATTGAATATGATGTATGCTTCAGTGATGCTTAATGGAAAACAATTTCTCTTCATCACATTTTGGGTCAAAACTGACTTATATTTAGAGCAGCTCAGGATTTTACCCAACTTGAGAGTCTAATCAAATCTAAAGAAAAGGACCTTTGTGTCACTGGTCTTCATAGAATAGAAGAGACTGTTTTAAAATGTAGAATGCAACTGTCATAATCACAAATCCCTTCACCTCGTTTAGTGTCAGATGTTCAGAAGGCTTCCTGACCAATTTCAGTGTTGCTGTTTTTACCTCAGTTAAAAATTCAGTTTTAGTAATGCCACACCTTTTCTACATTTCTTAACAATTATAGATTATGGTCTTTGCTGTATTAGGGTTTATTTGTAGAATTACAAAATGTTTGAATACTTCTTCTCTCCAGCAACTCTTAATTATGGAATCCCTCTGATTGTTTGAAGTCTCTCTACAACCAGTAAGCAATGACCATACAAATTATCAAATTTAAGGAAAACCCTACTGGACAACCACACTTTATTTCAGATTAATCAGATTCACAAATATTGTGCGCTCAAGAAGATAGTGAAATGAAATCAAAAGGTCATTCATCAAAGATAAACTGCAAGGTAGTGCAATAGAGGGGAATTCCAAGCATGGTTGTTTCATATTATTTGTGCAATATGTATTTTTCAGTTGCAAACCTTTTTTTTTTTTTTCTGAATTGTCACTATTTCTTGACTGAAAATTACAGAATGTCAGTTGAATGTATGTGTGAGTGTCTCTCTTATGGCAACGATCACTCATTCCGATCTTATTAGATCTAAGTTATCAAATATAAGCGTATCAGTTACCAAGGTCAATTTGCCACGTTCAATATGGCAGACGAGTGGACCGGTATGGGCTGGAAAGTCAATATTGCGTCTATTCATCAATGTCTGTGTACGTATCACCCGCCCCTCAGCCAATAGGATTGCAGCCTCATTGAAGGCGCCCCGCCCACACAAGTGCAGAGGTTTTTTGGGTAGACTTGGGCCAGACTGGGCATTGTGTCAGCCTGAAAACATCGCAAATATTCCCAAAGACCACTACTCCACAGCAATGACGAAGCCTGCACAAAAAAACAGAGGGAAAACCGCATTATTATTTTTATTTTATGATGTTCTCTGTTACCATAAAAGGAAGAGAAGTGGAGTTCATCAAAAGGCGTATTACTGGGAAATAAATTGATGTGTATTGGAAGATATGTACCTCAATCTCAACCAGTCCTTCAAAATAATATAAAGCTGATATTCCAATGTCTGAATTGGGTCTCTTGTTTAAGGTCAAAGCAACTAGACTCACAGTGATTGTAGTGTGCCACCTGGTGTAAAATGCATGCAAGTTCACGTCTGGGCGAGACAAGGTACAATGTGCTTTGCAGAAAAGTTAAGTTAAGTTTACATTATCGCTTATTCAATAAGCGATAATGTTTTCAAACTTAAAAGGAATCAACAGTTTCTGCACATCTCAGGTTTTTAGGTAACTGTTTCCAGCATAGAAATTAAATATCGTACCTCTTGTTTCACTCTGTCACTCCCTCCAACACAAGGTAAACAATATTTCTATAATCCAACTTTCCCCAGACTGATCTTAAACTCTATAACCTTTGTGACATCTTTTCCATATTAGTACTACCTGCTTCCATTTGGTCTCCCAAGGGCATTCCTTCAGCCACACTAATTGTGTACAAATTAATTGTAACTCCTCTGCACACAAAACAAGATGTTATCTTTATTATTGCCAGTCTCAATATCCTATTTTTAGATCTTGATCCCTTTATTTGTTTGTTGGAATTACACATAAGTACTTTTTCTGGTACTGAATTTTCAAATTTTCCAAAAATCTTTATATCTATATTTTTAAACTTAAAATGAAAAGACAATGCACATCAAATAAAACATTTTGTGATTATTTTCTTACCTCTTTTCAGCATATTAAAAAATAAACACAGCCATAGTTTTTTAGTGTTTTATGTGTTGGAAGGAAAAATAGACAAAACTAGACTGACACCACCTTACAATTCTTATAGAAAAATGCAACTGAAGCATTTTTTACTTTACGTTTTCGGTCAAACCAAGACATCCTTCGATAGATATGACTGAAATGTCTTTCAGTCATTTCTCTGCCACCACACAGTAGGAAGGAGGGTAAGTGAGGTTAGGAAAAGCTGAACTGTTAGACAAATGCAGCAGGGACTGGCATTTTAGGGTGATGCATCTGCTCACATGTAAAATTAAAGTTATGCTGGGAATCGTACATTGAACTATGTGCTTTAGTATAATAAGGTTAAAATGAAGCTTTCAGCAAACACTGGTGATATCTGGCCCTGCGATCCTTGTAGTGCATAGGTTCATGAAGTCTTTGAAATGAGCATACATTTTAAATATATATCAGGCAGCCTATGGTGGAAACCTGAAAATGAGCTATTAGTGAATCTTTCAGCAGGATAGTAGTTTGATATGACTCCTTTCTTTTCTCATTCTGACCCAGAAAAAAATGGAAGTTAAACTGAAGTAGGCTAAATAAATCAATTATTCATGTTTATATACAGATTAAATAAAAATTTAAACCTAAAAAAGCAGTTGTTTGAGAAAATCAAATGAAAAATAAGTGTCCCACAGCATTTCCTGCTCATGAAAAGTTGTCATTTAGGGAAGTTGAAAACACAGACATAAAATTAGTGCATGTAATGCAAAATGCAATTATTTATTCCTTGTTTGTGTATATTTGCACAAGAGCTTCCGACCTACTTTGAGAAAACCCTTTTTTTTTTTTTTTTTTTTTAGTTTAATAGAGACATATTGAAAAGAGGGCATGGTATAGACAGGACTGAGTGCTGCATTTTATTTGTAATAAATTGCTTATCTTCACTTTTTAAATTCAAGCAATTACTGTCTCATTATTTTTTTAACAATAAACTGGAAACAAACATGTCAGACAACAAACATCTCTTTCAAAGAAAACTATAGGAAATCGATTTTCATTTAACTGAAAACTTATTGTTTTCACCAAACTTACCACCAGAGTGCGGCAGAGGAACGGGTTCTAAATGAAGACCCCACATATTCCAAGCGCTAATACTTTCACTACAACTGTGACTTGACTACAATAAAATCAAATATTTAGTGCAAATAAAATTGAAATTTTTATGTAACTACTACACATTGAAGTAACAATTATACGTTTGCTGTAGGTCTTTGTTGAAACATTTGAGAATGTTTAATTGAAATGTGTGACAAACACACAGGCTAGAAGGCCTGCAGTTGTAAAGTCCTGATGTCATAAGACGATATCACGGTGATAGGTGCAGGTCAATGAGACTTGGGACTGAGCTCACTCTTTGTTGTTTATCATTTGACACTAGTTTACGATTATTATTTGTTGTGTTGGCGTCGTTGCCATGATATTTTTTATATCTACAATCTGATTTTCCATCTTTTATCTTGAGCAGTTTAGGTCATATAATTGTAGTTGTTGTTGTTGTATGTTACTAAATAGCATTTATTGTATGCTAGGGTTGATTGTGTTATCTTGATTAAATTCTACTTTATTTTTAATATAGTTAAGTTTCTATTTGTGTCAGCAGAGCACTTCTTCCATTTTCATTTCATAGGGCAAATCTAAGAAGACCGTCAAGAAACAGTCTTCCTTCCAGTATGAGATTAAAATTAAGCACATTTATATGTTCCTTCAATGCCACAGTTCTAAAAAAAAAAAAAAAAGTTCACAATTAAATACTATTCTCACACTGAAATAAAGCAACTAACTCAAACATAAAGGAGAAATGAAACTCTTTAACCTTATCCATGTATTTTTATTCTAAAGGAAATAAAATTCCCATTTCTGCTCTTTCTGCTAAATATTTTTGGTCTAACTAGTTATCAATAATGCAAAGCTTGTGTGTTTAATTTGGACTCTCATAGCCAACTACTTAGAAAACTGTTATTGCCACAACATCGCTTTTGTCAACAATTTTTGTGTTGTAATGTATGAAGATATACAAAATTATGCACTCACAATGAGCATTTCCACATTTTTGTCATGTTACAAACATAGCCTTTAATGTTGTTTTGGGGATTTCATCTAAAAAGCAAAAATACAAAGTGTAATTGTGAAGTGGAAGAAAATAGCAAATTACCTTAAAATTATTAACAAATTTAAATGGTAAACAGTGCTGTGTTTTGCACTTTTACTCTGATCCCCGTTGGTAAAATTTTGTAAAATCAACTACCTTCCAAGGTAATCTAATCAGTAAATAGAGTTTACCTCTGTGTAATTTGATCTCAGCTAAATCCAGCTATTCTAGATTGATTCCTCAGGTAGACTGAGGCTTGTTAAAGAACTTCAGGAAGCAAACACTGCCACAAAGACCAAATGAACTCAACGTAGAGGTCAGGGATAAAGTCGTAGATAAGTTTAAAGCAGCTTTTAAAATCCCAATGAGTGTTTAATCATCACTAGAATATGAAAGAGAATGGCACCAACTGTAAATTTACCAAGACATGGAAGTCAGTTTAAATCAAAACGGCAGGGAAGGAGAGCATTAATGAGAAAAGAACCCAATAATCCTTTGGGAGCCACAGAGATCCACATGCCTGGTAGGCAAATCAGTTGACAGACTTAAAGTTAGTAATTAAAAGGTTGCCAACTTGTGTGAGACACTGTGTTCAGATGGATGAAGCTCAGAGGCAAAACTGGGGAGAAAACTTGTTAGAGGCTGCAAAACACTGTAGACCAAGGTGGAAGTTTACCTTCCAGCAGGACTAGAACGAGATCAGGATCGATCTGACCAGGCATTGAAATAAACAGTATAGTACTGTAATATCATAAAAGTATGATAATACAGTATTTATGATAGGACGAGTCATTACAGCAACATAATCGTCAATAAACCATCTCAGTGCTTCACATTGCAAATGTCTTAACTGTAGCCGCTGTTCAGTCTCTGCACGTCATGCATGATGTAAACTCTAAGAACTTCCTGACACATAAACATACACATGAGATGTTGGACACGATGTGCTTTGGCAGCCGTTCCTGTTGCTACAGCGAGTTAATCAGAGGCTTTTGTTTCCATGTGATAAGGATGACACCACTGGATTCTTTCCACTCCTCGATGTATGCAGATCTGCCGGCTCGTGTTTGAGTCAACAGTTTGCTCATGGTTGTTTTTAGATTGGATGCTGGTGGCCTGCTAAACCTGGATAGACTGGAGCCCATAACAGAAGCCCCACATGGATTCTTTACTCATTGACAAAAATAAATGGGAAGAGAGCCTGATTTTTTTTTTCAACTACCTTATTGTGACCTTGTATAATATGATAGAAAATATATTTAATAAGACTGAATAATTAGGGTTGTGTTGTGTTTCATGAATCCTAAAATGTGCCTACAGATATTTATGAACATTAGATACTTTGTTGTTTTTATGATTTATAGAAGAAGGAGGGATTATCTGTTTGCTATGCAGAATATTTACCCTTAATCAATGAAAACATTTATTATTAATTATATTTATAATTAATATATTTAAGCAAAAGAAAGACAAAAAACTAATTAGAAAACATAACTGTGCTAACATGATATTTATGGACTGCTACCACAGAAAAATAAAGGGAGCATTCTCTGAATTACACGTTGAATGTTCAATAGTGAGTAAAGATTGTACTTTTATCAATTTTACTGGTCTCTCTGTGAAATTTAAACAAAGGGCTTTGTGGAAAAAAAAGGCAAGTAGCCATCTTGTTACTAACTTCGAGGGAGTCCAAAGACTTCTCACTTTGGATTCAGAATCAATAAACATGTTTGAAGAATAAATGAGGGAAGCTGAATGTCTTTCAGGAGGGGAATAAAAAAGAAAAATAATAAAAGTTTTCAGGAACCTCACAAAATCTGACAAAACCAACAAAGCAACCAAGTATCAAATGGTAACTGACTTGCTTCGACTTCTTCTTGGTGTGTCTGTCGTACCGTTTCTCTCTCTACTTTTAGCCTCAAAACTCAGCAGCTCACATGGAGCTGGAGGTTTCTGGGAATGAGTCATCATGAGGAGCTGATCAACCAATAGGATGCAAATTTTGGGAAACATCTAGTCAGCCACAAAGATAAGTAGGCAGTTAGAGTTGGTCATGGGTAAATTGGTCAAATCTGAGCTCTGGCTAATTGCTGGATGCATCTCCACTTATTTATGCATAACTTGTGTTTCCCAACAAATGTTAGCATAACTAATTATTATCATAGAAAGGAAAGAGGTTAAAAGGTGAGCTTAATAAGGTTTGTCAACAAATTAGGGTTAAGACATTTTGTTAAAATATTTGCACTCCTTTGAAAAAAATGCAACTTTTATGTTCAGAAGCTCGTTTCAGTTCACTCAGCACATAAAGAACTGAAATGGAGAACTTTAAGTTATGCTGGAATGAGGTTTAAATGCCTGACAAATAAAATAATCATAATGGGTTAACTGAAAAGTAAAACCAAGAAAAAATTAAATAACACAGATTTGAAGTCAACCAAGAACTCCTATTATGTTTTTGAAAGTTGAAGGCTATTCATTTGTACATAAAATGTTCAGGCATCAATATGTTTATGTAATCACCCATTTTTGAGTTGAGCGCTACTTTCTACTTGGCATGTTGTTATCACCCTCTATCCACTTGTGTTTGCTGATGAATGAAAGGTCTGGTGAGAAGGTCAGGTGAAACTTGTTTCACAACTCGTGTCATGTTTGCGTGGGTCATAAGGCCAAAAGCAGCTGATCTAAATATGGTCACGAAGTCGGGTTGTGTACCCAACACAGGTTGGCTTAGGTCCATACACACATAGAGAAGGCCTACTTCAGCGCAACGCATCAAACGTGTGTGAAAGGCATATAACGATGTGTGAAAACTGACACACATTGTGCAGCTAATGTGAATTCTCTTAAAGAGATTCAAAGAGCCAGAAGGGAAATATGCTCTGTCCAGTGAGTTCTTATGTCTGTCCCAGTGGAACGTATCCTAAATAAAGGCAGGCATTCTGATCAGAAATGTAAATGACCTCAACTGAATGAATCTAATGGGGAGGAACAGCTCTGATTTTGATGGTCACGGCAGCAGGACTCCGACAGAACCACATTGTCTCTAAAAAGTAGAGATGATACACTGAGGTACCCAAACCAGACACCTAGCTACAGCAATGCTATGGTCCACTATGGACACCACAAACATGACCACTGCAGAGTCCAGCTTGTACCAAAAACATGTTTGAATTTCACTCATAATGTGGACGAAGCTCTTGCTGTGGTTATACAATAACCAAAATCCAATCAACAAATGTTCCTTTATGCAGAGCCTTTCCTTTAAACATAATACAATACTACTTTGTAATACCAATCACAGATTAGAAAGATTTTCAGAACAGAAATAACTTTATGTTTTTAGATCTCACTAATCACCTTAGAGATGCTGGCAGGGATTTAAAAAACAATTGCTTCAGAGAAGTAGCTTAGGTTTCCTCAACATTAAGCTTTAGCTTAGCTCTGTTGTAACTGATATACAATGCAAAGGTAAAAATGATGTAACAGTCAAATATAATCAGCAGGTTGCTGTTTATAGGTTGACAGGGAAAAAAAGCCATTGTTGAAAGAAAGCTACAAGAAGCTCTGCATGAAGTCATGTTGGGGGAGACAAGAAAAAGGTAAGACCAGAACTTTTATGCTTGTGTGCAAACATGCAGGGGGATCAGAGTTAATGAGGAGATGGATGGTACTAAATACAAGTAGAAATCCAGAGGTTCACCTTTCAGCAGAACAACAAGCCTTAATGTGCAGCTAGAGAAACAAATGCAATCATTTCTCAACTCTGGTCCAGATAGCCCACTGTCCTGCATGTTTGAGATAAGTCGCTGCTTTGACACACCTAATTCTGATGTACACAACTCAACAAAAGCTTGTTAATCAGTCATAATTAAAATCGAGTATTCTGAAGCAGGGCAACACCTAAAGCATTAAAGGCAGGGTGCCTTGAATTCCGGGGTTGGGAAACACTGACTTAGGTCAAGCATATTAAGAACACTTGAGTGTTAGCTCGGCCCAGTCAGTCCCGACCAGATTGGCATTTATAGAGGCTTTCCATCCAGTCTGACTGCATCTGAGCAACTAAGCAAAGAAAAATATGTAGGAATTTCAGTCTTTAGATCTACAAAGATCCCAAATGACTTGAAATTTAAAAATTAAGTATAAAGATGGCCATATAAAACATTGACTTAAGGAACTCAATGTGTCAGTCCTATTTTATAGATTTTAAATTAAACATAAATGGAATTCCTTCTAAATTTTCCTTCCGCTTCACATTGTGTCTACCACATAAAATCTTCCGTGGTTGAAAAATCACATCCAGCAAAGTCTATAAGTAGTCAGCTATTAATAGCACTGCCTCAGGCTATTGGCCTCTAGCTGCGGGGGTCTCACATGCTTCGAATACTAGACAAACAAAATCTTTCCTTCTCGGTTTACCCGCTGCAACCTCTGCCTTACTGGGCTTTTAGCCAGAAATGGCCAGAAAACAATGTGCTCCACTCACTCATCTGCTGGCATAACAGTGTGACAAAACAGTTTCTACTCACAGGCGATTAGACTGACAACAGCAATGAACAACGTAGCAATAAGTGCAGCAAGAAGCTTCTTTTCAACTATCCAATGATGGAACGGCAGCTCTACCTGATCTCTTTACCAGTGACACTAGACCGGTAGCTCTGTGTGCTTTGTTCATGCCTCTTTGCACAGATTTAATTAACAATCTTATAATGACCAAACACACAGAACAAAAAAAAGAGACAAAAATAAAATTTTGCCTACAGGTGTTTCTGTTTTTATTAACAGTATTTACATTTATTTCAGTCAAAGTGCAGCTATAAAAATAACATTTTACATACTGCATGAGTTAGATAAACACAATCAAAACTATTGTGAACACATCTGGACCCTCAGCAGACTCATTTGGCACAGTGTGCGAAAAACTGGCCTATTAAAACCAGAAACATGGCACCCACTGGGGCTTAATAACACTCATTTATAATGACGTTGTCTTCAAGATGTTAGCTTTGAGACGAGGCTGGCAAATACTCTGATGGACTGACAGCAAACTTGGGCCCAGTGGGGCTGCAGCTTGTTGAAAATGATGCCCTTTTTCTTTGTAGTTCTTACAAATAATGCACAAAAAAGGAGGATTAAATTTAGCCTGGTCCAGAAAACTGAGCACAAGATCAGTTTTTTTTTTTTTACATTTGCAAAGGCTGGAATACAAAAAGTCTGTAAGAAAATTCATGCAAAAAAACAAAACAAAACAAAACCTCAACTTCAGAGTCTAGAAGTTGCTCAAAATTCCCAAACCAAACACCATTACAGTACCATCAAATTTAAGGTGCAAATATCAGTTGTGATAGTTCAAGTATTTTAAAAAAAACGTGCCTTTGGGAGGATTTGCTACTATAAGGCATAGATGGAACAACAGATTTCACCGTTATGTAAAAGCCTCTACATCTAACTCAAAACTGCTGGATCGATTTCAACTTCCTCTGTCCACTTTTACTCTCAACTTCTCTCTCATGTTCTGACACCCAATAACAGGCTGGGTGCCCTCCTCTGTCTCCCCTCACCTGCACATGACTCCACCTTTTACCGCTTGATGCCGAGTCTCGTTTCAGCAGCGCTTGGGCCGCTTCACCAGGTCTCAATGGTAATTTTATTTAAATGTCCTGTTAGTAGCAGTTCCGAGTTTGTCTAATTCTCTATTACAGAAACCAAAAAGAGTGACAGAAGCTGGAAATGACATGCTACTGGTGACGTCGGCTGAAATCTGCTCTGGTTCTGGGAGGTGTAAGAAGCTCATCTGCTTCGGCGGATGATCCCATGGGAATACTATGACGTGGTTCATGGAGAATCCATGCTTTATAGTCTTAAAGCAGTGGTTGCACCAGAAGGTCTGACTAGGCCACCTTGTATTTGCGCAGATCTAAGGGTTCTTTACTGGGCACGCACCAGTCATCAGCCTCCTGGCACACTTTGTAGTTCTTCAGAGCGGTTTTGTTGTACACTGGCAACCTTTCGATAGAGTCCGTGGAAAGAGCCTAGAGGGACATAACAGAAAAACAAATTTACTAAATCAAAAGGAAGTTCACACCCGATTGTTTTGTGCCACAGTTTCATGCACAAACTAGCTCACCTTTAAGTAGATGACAGCATCTGTGCCGAAACCCTCCATCGAGTAAAGCTGCAGATCCCCCTGGAAATACTTAGCGTAGAGACGAGAAATGGGAAGGCCGTAGCCGAATCCAGCCTGCAGAGAAAGGGGAAAGGCTTCAAATTTGTAGTTTGGATCTAGTAGCACCTTATTTCAGAATAGCTTTTGTTGACTAGGGAGATAACGTCAGATGATAAAAAAAAAAGGTGGTAGAAATGCAATCTCTACAGAGCAAAGTCTAAATGGAAGACTAAAAACATTTTTGAGAAGCACAAAGGCTGAGAGCATCTAAGCCAAACCCTCCTTACCAAGGGTGTACTGGAGTGGTCACTGATCTGTGGAGCAGGAGCAGTGGAGTACATGTAGCTGAAAAGGTTCTCGATCTTGCGAAACGGGACGCCGCCGCCTCTGTCGCTCACCTACAGGGGAACAGACAGAGAAACAGAAGGCATGAGTGCTGAGAGGAGATGAGAGCTAATCTGGTCAAAAATGAACAGATTAGGTAGAATGCTGTCATCGTTAAACTGCAGATTTTGCAAATAAAAGCTAATTTTTCAAAAAAATTGTCCCTGGCAGGTTAATGATGAGCAGAGATGTATACATAAAATATTTAGAGAAATGCAACTACTACTACTTTACATCAGGATGGTCATTTGGATAACTTGCCAATCACTGTTTGATACATGTAGAGAAAGTGTCCAGTGTTTTTCAGTCTTGCTACTACAGTAGTCTAGTTACGCTTAATAAAAGAAAGCTTACAGTTTAGTGGCATAAACACTGTATGAGTCTTTCTAATTTCATCAAGTCACATTTTTAATTAGATTTCTCAGCTGAAGTGGGTCTTTGCAACCTCAATTGAGAGAAATGTCAACATCAGCTTTGTGTGCTCTTTGTTTTTACCTCCTATAGAAAATACTTCTGGTTCAATGTTTATCCACGTCTCTTTCAAGGACAGAAACCCTGAAGAAGCCATCGCTGCCATTACATGCACTTTGTTTTAAAACAGAAAGTAGACCTGGCTCAGTGCTTATGGCTTTGGAATTGTTTCTCTTTAAGATGAAGTCATTAAAGCTATTGCTGGTATTAGTTCAGTCTACCCTTTATTTCTCTTTCACAGCAAAGGTACCCCTGACCCAGAGCTTTTGTTTTTATCCAACATAGATCACTTTGACTTATTGAGATTGATCAAATTTTACTAAGAGGCACTGAAAGATCATCTGAATTTCTCTATAGCGATTCTGTTTGTTCAACTGGGCCAGTTGTAGCCAGATGACAACCTGCTGATCCCGGTGAAACGTCGGGTTGACTGTAAAAGCCTGATTCATATCGACTTATCTTATCGGAGAGGCTACAGAAAGCGCTGTGCTGAAACGAGGACTAAATCGTTACATAAGTGGGACAGCTCAAACATTCAGAGAGTAAAAACAACTTCTGCTGGGAAACATTGGCTTCATTTAAAACTGAGGAATTCACACATTGAAAGACAAACCTGATCAATTATTCATATTCGGATTTCTTCAGCACAAAAATCCTATGTGTGAAGAATCCAAAAACACTGAGGAGATAAAGATTTGGTTTCTTTCTGCCCCAAAATAAAAGATTTTATCTCACCATGAAGCATATTTTTTACACCCTTTGAAGTTGTAAAACTATTTGCACTCATCTTATCTATGTAACCGCTGGAAATGAAAATGTAGTTGTCCTGCACTTTAAACTTTGTCTCACCTTGATTGACATGTCCTCTCCACCGAGAGACAACAAGACTTTAATGGGTGGGAGGCTGTTGCTGTTTTCATGAGTCTCAATGGTAGCTCTCATTGCATTCTACAAAGGAAAAAAAAGAAACTTAGATTTTTTTTTAAAATGATAATTTTAGGCATATGCGTGAATTAGAAGGCAGCATCTCCTACCTTGAAAAGCTCAAACAACATGTGGTAAAGGTGGGAGGGAACATAAACGATGCTTATGGGGTGACTCTTCGTCTTGTCTGTGCAAAAGAAGAATAAAAAAATATATATGCAGAGATCAGCTCTTCATTCATAATCTGCTACACACAACATCTACCCCCACAGTGGGGACATTTCTGAAGGCTGTTGTTTGCAATGGACTTTATTTAGGGGGGGGTAAAAACAAAGGCACAATATACAAATTTTTATTTATGTTTCGAGAAATCCCCATAAAAATACAGTGAAACTTCCCCAAAAGTGAAAATGGGTCAAGGACTATGAAAACTTTTGCAGAGCACCGAATCGTTAAACTATATGGAACAAATCAAAGGAAAACTTACGGTTCATTTCTTGCAGAACCAAATCAGGAGAGCGGAGGTAATACTGGTCACACAACATCTTAGCACTGTGGAAGGCATCTGATGATAATGAAAAGGAACTTAATTTTAATTGCAGACAAAACAATACACAACATTGTTTTTAAAGTGGGTGGAACATGATTTCAGCTACTTTAAAACCCATAAAGTAGCTAAAAAAACAAAACAATGATTGCTATAAAT
Source organism: Alfaro cultratus (assembly GCA_903066825.1). NCBI lineage: Eukaryota > Metazoa > Chordata > Actinopteri > Cyprinodontiformes > Poeciliidae > Alfaro > Alfaro cultratus. The sequence goes on along the minus strand of CAEFZX010000082.1, from coordinate 63,965 downwards.
TGTGGCCAGTTTAAGTATTTTGAGGCCTTAAGTCAAGTTCATACTCACCTTGGACTACATCTCCTACATTGCATTGAGGGTCTATGCTTCCTATTGTGTTTGGGTGGACTGGGTTAGTGGTGCCATCAAACACAAGAGCTGCAGAAAACAAGAAAATAAGGGAAAATCAGGGGTACTCAACATTTTATATTTTACCTACAAAGTTTTTGCAAGAAAAAAGTTTTTAAATGTGTGAAAGTCTTGTCTTTTGCACAGGTAATACTCTTAGGCTTGGTCTTGTCTGTATAAAAGAAGAGCAAAAAATGCAGTCATTCTGCTCTCCCCTCAGTTTGGAAAAACAAAATGTTACGAAAGACGTGTAGGGCATTAAAAGTTGCCCAGGTGTGAAACTGGTTCGATAGGGACGAGGTTATGTAACTCTTGACGTTTCCCCTTCATGCAACAGCAGTTTTGAAATATTACACTTTGGATCAACGATAGTGTATGCTTCAGCAGTTTGTGTTTCAACATCGTGGATTATGTGACAAACAAAACTAGACTGTGCAGGACCGTACCAGATGAAAAGGAAAAAAAGACACCCTTCATTCCTGCTCTTATCTCCTTCTGCACCAGTTGTGCAGGTTTTACTGCACGCAGAAATTCAGCTGCAGCACAGATGCATAGGGGCCTGAAAAATGTCAGCAGCTAAACAGAGATAGGCTATCTGCACTGATTAATGAAGAACATGCTGACGTATCAGTGGCCTTCACCACTTTTTTCCCTTCTTTAGGCTCTTATCACTTGTGGGGTGTGATGTTTGGAATAGACTTGTGTAAACTTAAATATGTGAATGTCTGTTGCCAATCCAAATGAGATAAGAAGCTAAAGTCTCCCTTTGCTGTCATAGCTACCCAATAATATTCAATATTCATAGAAATAAATGCAACAAGGGATTATTTTCAGTACAAAAGAGCAAAACTGACATTTTAAATACCTAGCTCAATAAATCTGTCGTTTGCTGAACTGTGGCGTCTAAGTAAGGTCAATTGCTGACTGACACAAAAAAACTAAATCTAGCTGAATTTTGAAACTGGTTGTGGGCTTACTGTGTTGGTTGATCAGCATTCGGATGGAGATGCGACTCATGTAGAAGCGATCCAGAAAATACTGGATGTTCTGGTTGGTGACCACATCCTGGGGAAAAACCTCCTTGTATTCAATGACCCCCTGCGCCATGGTCGGCACCACGTCGTTGTGTCTGTTTCTGATGGTAACCAAGGCATCGACAAACCTGGGGAGAAAGTACACACCTTCAGCTGTCGGGCACTTAGCATCTTCCAGAAACAGATGCATTAATTGGGAAATTAGTCTTCTGGTATAACAACGTAAGAACTAAAGCCTTACTCTGCAAGCACTCTGTGGTCATCTGGATTCTTGTCTAGGAAGTGAAGGAGCTCCATTAAACTCTGACTATACCTGAAAAAATAAAAAAAATAAACAAACCCATGAACATATAATGGGAAACATAGGAGGCACAACAGAGTAAGTCTGAAGGAAGTGAAAGTTCATGAAGGAAGCAAAAATAGTGCAGTGAGAAAAACACAGGTCACGTGGGCCTGTGACGGGGAAACTGGGCTAAAGTTCACAACTCACAGCCACTCCCCACATTCTCCGCTCTGAGCAAGTTGGAGAGAGCACAACTCGGTCACAGGGCTTTGTTGTAATTCAGAGTGTTATGTAACTAATGAGGGCGGACCAACCGCCCCAGTTTGTGGTAAACAACAGCCGCTGTGATTGTAATAAAACTTGGCCACGAGAAAGGGCGACATTTCAGCCTGAAGATAAAACCCAGGTTAATGAAAATCAATAGGCCGTCTCCTGGATAAACAACTCACCATCTCTGCACTATTTGAACTGAGGGAGTAGTGAGCAGCATGTCTGGCAGGAGGTTGATCTCCTTCATGATGTTGGAGAGTCTCACAGGGAGTTCCTGCCTCAAAAAGACAAAGGATGTCTTTTCACAGGCATTGATGGAACCTGAAAGTTAGGGGTAAACAGAGACAAAACAATCAATTCTGATTTTTCTCACACAAATATTACGTTTTAATTATTCCTTAGTGCTCTACGTTTTTTTTTATAGGTTTTGAAGGGTTTGAGCAAGCACATCCATCAGAAATTTAATTTTGAATTACTTGAGTGCATTTTGAATAAATAAAGTAAAATATGATGCATCTTTAAATAGACCCATTTGCAGGTTAGAAGTTGTTTTTGTGAACAATTAGAGCCAGATAAGTACATAAACACTTCATTTGATGACATATAATGGTCTGAGAGAGAAAAAACAATAAATTCAGCAATTTATTTGCAAAAATAAAATATTTTTCCTCTCTTTCACTTTAAGTTGCCAAGTTCTTTAGGGTTTAAATCGTCTGAGCAAGCATATCAACCTAACTTTAAAGTTTGTTTAATTTGAGTACATTTATGATTTTTTTTATCCCTTCATAAAAATTAACACCTGCAGATCAGAACTTGTTTTCTGTGACCAGTTAGAGGCAAAATGGTGCAGCCTGAGTTTGCAGCAGATCTGATGCAACACTGTGCGCCTATGAACAGCAAATTACAGCAGGCCCGTGCACAGCAGATGCACGCTTTGAAATTCACAATTGTCACCCACAGCATGAATGAGTGTTGCAGAACTTAGCGGATTTAAACCGTCCAAGTAGCTTTGCTAAAATGGGAAGAATCAAATTCGAGCTCAACTCACCGAAATCGATGAACTGCTTCATGGAGAGCGGAGACGGGGAGAATTTGGAGAAATGCTCGATGTGCTTCGGCGCGCTGGCCAACGCGGCGTTTTTCATTATAAAGCGTACAAACTTCATGATGGCTAATCAGACGATTCTTTTTTTCTTCTAGGTCCAGTTTGTGTCAACAATAATCCCGAAGGGAGGCTCTGCCCCCCGTTTTCTCTGAGTGGGTTGGTTTCTAGCTGCTACGGCTTGCTTGAGGAAAGAAAAATACTGATCTTCAGCCAATCAGATGAAAGGAATTTTATTTTACCCTCCAGAGTGACCAATCGGAGCTGTTAGAAGGCGTGGCTAGTGTGGACCCTCCCAGAAAGGAAAGGCTTCCAGAACAGTTGAAGCAACGGCTCAAGTAAACATACGTGCTGTTTGGCATCCCCACTTCATTCCACGAATCACCAACAGTGACTTTGGTGGTGGTGGAAGTGGGCAGGGATATCAGAAAGATATCAAGTGGGTTAATATTTAGAGTTTATTCAAGTGTATAATTTACTTTTGACTCTAAATCCAAACAATTAACTTTAATATGAGACATTTAATGTGAGTTTGACTGTAAGGGTTTCAACATATTTATGTTTGAGCCTTGACTAGGCCATTCAATCAACAAATGAACTTTGTTGATTGAGGTCTGGCTGCCTGTTTAGGATAAATGCCCTGCAGGGAGATTAACCTTTATTATATTTAAAATCTCTAGCAGGTTTTTTCCCCACATCAATTCTGACCAGGTACCCTGCTAAAAAGAAAACATTCCTACAGCATGATGTTGCCACTACCATGTTTCACAATAGGGATGGTGTGCTCAGGGTGATGTACAAGGTTAGTTTTCCATCACACAAAGTGTTTTGCATTTAACACTACCAGTACCAAGTTCAGTTTTGGTGTAATCTGACTGGAGCACTTTCTTCTACATGTTTGTTGTGTAAACTATGTGGCTTGTGTCAAACTGCAAACACGACCAAAGATTTTCTTTTAGAAATTGCTTTCTTCTTAACACACCTACATAAACACCAGTTTTGTGTGTATAACAGAATCCTTCCATCTATCCATCCATCCGTCCATACGTCCATCCATGCATCCATTCATCTATGCTTTTTAATACACTATATAATCAGTAATCAAATGAACTGTTCAACTGTTTATTAGCTTTTAAATCCATTCGTTAGGATCCAATGTGAATTAGATTTCTTCATTGAAAGATAAAGTTTGAAAGATAAAATTTCCAACCTTCTCCTTAATCTTTATGATGACACAGTCTGGTCCACTGCTACTTGTTTAAGCCCTCCCAGTTCCCAGTCTGTGAATGATTCTCTGGAAGCCCGCCATGTACCGTTTTGAATAGAAATGCCTTCATCAGGGAACTGGCTGTCCTAATCAAATCTCTTGTTACATAAACGGCGGCTGCGTCAGCACCTCTGGGATTGTCTCTAGAAAGCCAGCACGAGTGAGCTCTAAGTCAGAACATATTTTAGTTTGTGCAGTTTCTTGTTTTGAAAACCATAAAAAAGAAAGTGATATAACAGTGAAGAGTCAGATGTTTGTGCATGAAGATAAAGATTAGATTTTATTGTAGTTTTCACTCCTCATATGAGCATGTAATATGATCACTGCTGAGCATGATCGTCACATATACAGGTCAGGGTTGGTTATTTTTGTTTTTGATGCTAAAATCCCAGTGTCTTCCAGATCATTTTTCATCTTGTCACCTTGCAGACACAAACATAGGAAGGATTTCAGAACAGATTCTGCAAACATATCAGGCTAAAATTGGATTGTTTGGACCAACAAACTTCTGCAAAAGGAAAGTAAAGCTTGGACTCAAAAACAAAAAAATGTTACCTTGGACTTAGAAAAGATCAGAATAAATAACTAACATGCTCACTACCAAAGTTCCCATGGTCTTTAGGAGAGAAAAAGCCTCACTGATTCTATACGTAACAGTGGTTATTTATTTAGTTGTTGCATAAACTTTCAGATTAAAAAATATGCTTTTTAAGTTAATCTATTGAAATTGAGTCAATGTAAAAAAGTTAGGTATTTGAAAGACTTTGGATTGTGAAGGGTTAACACTTAACATTCAGGGCATGTCCAGACGTTACTCCATTTCTGCTCAAGCACATCTGCAAACCAAAGAGAAAGTTTTGAACTTCTGTACAACTGATTTAAGTGTTGAAAAAGAAAATATGATTCAATGAGAATATGTTTTTTTAATGCATGAAACAAATACAATGCTCTTGGAGATGTAGGCGGAAAAGAATTTGCTGGGAATAACACTTTAGACAAGTTTAAGAATATTGTTTACCATGGAAAACAATATTTTTGAAAATTGACATACAAGTCAAAGAGTTGGGAGCACTCAAGGGCCACAAAAAATGAATTTCTCAACAAATGTGTTATTTTTTATCTCTTCAGTAACACTTTAAATATGCAATATTTTAATGAAGCAGTGTAGTAATTTGGAAATCATTGTTGATCCTGAACACAAAAAGTGTCTTGTACAATTGCTGTACTGATAAGAATTTCTTTTGGGTCCATTGTCCTTGGGGGTTGTGGTGGGGAAAAAGCAGGGCGAGGGTCAGCCCTTGCTCTATTTAGCAAAGTTTAGTCATTAAAAACAGCAACATGGTTAATAACAGAAAAATTAAACTCACACTCTTTTTAGATTTTCCTTAGAAAAGTGCTGATCTGCATCAACCGCCTGTGCTGGCAGCAGGACAGATTCTCTGTATTTTTTCCATTGTGGTGCACTTTGGACACCCCTAAGTTGTTAACATTGGTGGCAACATGCCTCACTGGTCAGAGCCCAGTGAGGGCTCACTGGTTTGGATCATTAGAAAAACCTGAACTAATGAATTGAAGTTGATCAGTAAAAAAAATATTTTGCAGAGACTTTGCAAGTCAATCATTTGCATTTCTTTCTTTCTTTCTTCCAAGTGGAAAAAGATTTGGACCAACCCATCGATATAATCTGCATCAGAGACACTTTGCTGATTTTCAGAAATGTGAGAAGGTAGAGAGAAGGTGCTGAAATATGATCAGCGTCAGGGGTAAACAGATATTTGTCCATTCCAGCTGCATCAGTAATACTCCAACAATGTATTTATCAGTTTATAATGAACCCAAGAAGAACATAAAATTCTATTTACATAATATAATGATAAGCTTGATCTTACTTTGGCCTGAAACTGCAGGTTATTTTTCTTCAAAGTTGCCTCAATGGGAACTGTACTGGTCAGAGGAGGGGGATTTGCTGGGGGGCCTTAGGCTACCACCAGTATTTTTCCGCACCCCATCAGGCTCCAGTCCTGACAGTTGTCGGCTCCAATTCCCAACAGTCAACAAACTACCAGGCATGTGCAGCCTAAATGTTTGGGCATTCTGTCACAGCCGTGCTGCTTGAAGGGTGACCAACTGGACAATAACAGCCCCAGTGGAAAATCCTCTGTAGGCCTGGGGGAACTGTCGATGGACCGTTAACGCTGTGATCGCTTTGGATTTAAAAGGTACATCTAAATGGTTGCATTCCTCTGTACACAAACATTAGTTTCCACTTGAGCAGGAATAAAATGCTCAATGCACTACCTGTGGAAATGCCATTTAGTAAATATTCAAGCTTAACAGCGTTTCTTACAAGTGTAATCACCAAGACACTAATGCTACACTGGTGAGTTTCTTTTCATGCAACAAAAGATAATAGTAGTCTGATTACCTGTATTGGGTGAATACACGTGATCAGACTGATAAATGGAGGTTTCACATTATTATTAGTGTCACTTTAATAAAAAACATTGATGAGAGTGGTGAGAAAAAAAGTAGATCTAAATGAAAGAACAGTGATTTAAAGTTTCATTTATTTTCCAGCCATCTGGGCATGGGGAATCAAGTTGGGCTTCAAGACCTTTAGCATCATTAGGTCAGGGTGCTCCGGTGATGTCATACATCTAAAATAGCTAAAAAAAAAAATAAGAAAAACTACCAACAACCTTTCCTCTATCTGAAAACTCAGATTTTGCCCGTTGTTCATAATAGCTCAAGCTCAGACAGAATAGATAGAATTCATACATCAATTTTCAAATCTAGCCAGACATTCTCAATTGGATTTAGGTCTGAACTTTGACAAGCCCATCCAAACACAGGAACATGCTTTGAACCACATGTTCCACTGTAGCTCTGACTTCTGGATTGTTGTTCTGCTGAAAGGCAAACATCTGACCAAGCTTCAAGTCTAACACTTTTCTTCCAGGATTGGCCAGTATGTTGTTGCATCCATCTTTCCATCAACTCTGACCAGTTTTCCTGTCTGTGCTGAGGGAAAACACCCCACAATCACAAGTATGTTCCTCTGTGGAAAGAAAGCCCTCAGGGTGTACAGGCAACTCATGAAACGTTTCCTCTTTTTGTGAAAAGGCTCAACTTTGGTCTCATCTGACCAAAGTAATTTCTTCTACAGGACTGATGTGTCCCTACACGACTTTCTTTCAACCAGGACTCTCTTCTGGTCACTACTCCACAAAGACCTGGTTTGCTGAGTGCAGAGCAAATAGATTTCTTATCAATAGATTTTTCCATGTCAGCTATTGATCTCTGCAACTTATAAAAAGTTAGTATACACTTTTCCTCTGTTTCCCCGATGGTTCCTTATCTAGCCTATCAGTTAATTTGGGCTATCTTTTTCTTGGCACTTGTCATTGTTGGATGAACACTGCTCCATAAACATCAGAGTTAACTTTTTAACCTAACACCTCTTTAATGTTTTCCACATCGTAATCGCTGACCAGTCTGTGCTAATTGGTCTTCATGTTGCCTTTTGTACACTAGATTTTACTTAATGGAATCAGAGTAAGGAGGGGTGCGAGGGAGGATGATTACAAATGCTTGCCACACTTCTGATTTTTATTTTGAAAATATTTTGAAACTCATAGATCGTTTTCTTTTTGGTACTTTGCAAACATCTACGCATTTTCAAGCAAACCCATCAAAGTTTTTGGTTGTATCATGACAAAAAACAAAACAAAAAAAAAAAGTTAGAGAAATAGAAATTGTTTTGCAAGGACCAGAAGTTTGAAAATCATTTGTAAAAATTCAGATGTGTATTGCATTGATTACTCAGTAGGAATGAAAACGTTTGTTTGCAAGGTCAGGACACTGAAATTCAGGTCGGAAAAAGTGAAAAGTTATGGGGTACAACACTGCCATCTAGTGCCTCGATAAAGTAATTGTTTTAAGGAAAGTCAGATATAAAAGTAAAATGACAGACAAATATGAAGGAAATAAAAACAAATATAAAAATGTAATTTAAAAATGATGATTTAATCTAGCCTGAATAAAGGGCTTCCTGGGTTAAATAATTTGTGCACCAGTCAGAAGCTGAACTATAGCTTCATGTAAATCAGATGTTTTTCTTCAGAATTTTTTTTTCAATCTTTTTGCCAAGTTTTGCCATAGATTTTGAGTTGATTAAGGTTCGGACTTTGACTGGGCCATCCTAATCCATTCTTTCCTGTCACATTAGTTCTGAATTCCAGGGTATTTTGGGTTTATTTTCCACTGTAATAAATTCTTGTCTTTACCCATATTCTGTTCATTGATCATTTTCACATCCATGCTTCCTTCTTACTTGAACAAATGTTGGTTTTCACGCAGTTTCTGTGTCCTCCGACCGCCACAAAGGTTAGATTTGAAGAATGTATAACTGTCCTATTAACAGATTCTCCCTTCTTAATGCTCTTGTTGAACACTATATTTTGGTAGGTTTGGAGCTATGACATACTCTTTCCGTTTTCAGTTGATGGATGTAAATGCTTAACAAAATAAACCATCTCATCATTTTGCCATGGAGTTTTTCAATGCTCTGTGTTGCTCAGAAATGTGAAAAAATGTTGAAAATTTGAAAGGTATAATTTAGTCTGACTTTATTATAATTTGCATGAGATTTATCCACACCCAGTGTTAATAAAAAATGAAGATTCAGTCAATATATTGGGGGATACTTTTGATTTATGAGTATCAGAATAAAGAGGGGCTGAATATAAATTAACATTTTTAAACTGATACGTTTCTTAAATGTCAAAATTATTTACTATTCTGGCTTAGCCTGTGTAATTTAAATTAGGCAGGCTAATACAAGAAAAGGAATAAACCTATTATTGTTATTATGGCAGAATTCATTCTTTAAAGTAATAAAATAAATTCCTGCAACATTCCTATTTAATTCATGAATAGTTTTCACACGCACACACACACACCCACACACACGCACGCACACACCTACACACCTACACACACACACACACACACACACACACACACACACACACACACACACACACACACAAACCCAACCTTTATTGAAAATGAAACCCCCAGTATATGTGGGGAAGAAGTAAGACGACAGTTTGTGCCTCACATAAGTGGGGCATTGACCCACATTATTCCCATGGCTGTAAAAGACGCCTGCAGATCCCGGCGCTTCGCTGTGGATCCGGTGCCAACAACTCCAGCCACGTTTTTCCCTCACAGTCCTGCAAACAGAAGGTGTGAAAACAAACAAAGCTGATGTATGGAGGATGTAGCATTTGGAAGAGGCATGTGTCTTTAAATGTAAGCTGTTGGAAAAGCGCGGGCTATAAATAGATTCATGCTTTTTCCACGCTATTTTTTATTTTTTCAACCCCGTGGAGGATGAAGAATGTTATTCAAATTTAAATTTCAGCCGGACTTGTTTGATAAATAACCTTCCACTCCAGTGTGCTGCTGACAGATTGGACTCTGCGTGGAAAATACGCGGTGACTCAGGCGGTGCATGTTCTCGTTAGGAGGAAACTAACGCTCGTATTCCCGCGACATCATCATCATCATCCCACATTAGTGGAGCTCCTCAGTCCTGCTCGGCAGCATCTCCAGGAGGCGTGCTGAGCCGCGCCACCAGAGGAGCAGAGCGGGCTTCCACCTGGACTCACCGCTACATCAAATTAAATAAGAGAATAACAATAAGTGAGGACGCGTATTTTTTGCTTTAGGAGGAGCTAAGCCTCCACCAAAGGGGGTGAAAAAAAAAAGGGATGCCATCCACGGATCGATCAGCCGGAGCGCGTAAGTTATGTGTTTTCTACCCAAACAATGCGATGTGGTTCGTTTCCTGCGTGTTGGATGGCGACGTTTTAGTGAACAGAGTGCAGAGGGTGTGGGGGGCTGGGTAAGGCCAGACGAGGGGTGCTTCCCAGAGATCTGTTCATGTGGTATTACTACTGTAGCGATGTGTTTGCAGTGAGCATCGCTGACGGGGGAGGCGGCGGAAGGGGAGGGAAAGGGGTCGATCTGGAAGCCGCTGTTTGCAACATCAGCACCAGTCTGAGCGATGCCCTGGCCGCAGGCTGGCGGCCAACCTTCAGCTTCAACTCGGTGCTAATGGGAGAGCCGTCCGCAAGAGCCCTGGTTTCATCTCAAAACACCGCAAGCAGCGTGAAATTCCAGAACATAATTGCTTCATTTTTATTTCAACAGGATTTAGACATCCATGGACAAGACAAGTTACAACAAACCACATGGAAATGCTCGCACAATTCAACTTATTCTATTTAGCAAAACATATACAGAGAGATCAACCTGCCTGTGAGCTTTTGAGAAGTCCTGTAAAAAAAAATGCTTTTTTTCAAAGATCCAGGCGTGAGGAGCAGAGGATTTTGCAGTGCCTTTGTTGAAGTTTGAAAGTTTTTACATTTTCCCGCAATATTTACTCAGCTGAAAATATATGTTGTGCACATAAATGAAGTGGTGGATACATGATGCTTTATCCTTTGCAGGACCATCTCTTGTAACAGTGACAGCTGCTTTGAAAATCTAAAGGCTAAAAATATTCGCAAAAAAGCTGAAGCTTATCTACTGATGGGGAGATTTGGTGAAATTGGATTTGGATTCTCAATTGGATTTAGGTCTGGACTTTGACAGAGCCAATCTAACAGATGAATATGGTTTGATCTAAGCAGCTTTATCGTAGCTTTTGCTACATGTTCTGTTGAAAAATGGACCTCCTCATTTTTCAGAAGTCTTTTGGGGTAGTCCAGCATTCCCATTGCATGTGGTTACCACTATCATAGGAGGTACTGCATTCTAGATTATGTGCAGTGTTTGTTTCCCTCCATAAATGAGCAAATAATTACATTTCAGTCTCTTCTGAGGAGAGCAGTGCACCTTCTTCCATGTTTGCTCCGTCTTCTATATGGCTTGTGGCGTAAAATGAGGCTTCTTATGATTTTTCTCTTCTAATAATTATCCTATCAACATATTCTCCCACCTGAGCTGTTAGTCTCTACAGCTCCTCCAGTGTTACCGTAAAGTTCTTGGCTGCTTCTCTAACGCATTTTGTCCTTCTCTGAGTATTTAGTTTGTGGACAGCCAGGTCTTGGTAGGTTTACAGTCATGCCGTACTTTCAGTTTTCAGATGAGGAACCATGAAAGCCTAGGATATTGTCTTGTCTTCAATGTTTTCCCTGACATGGGTGCTTTGTTCCTCATGATACCCTCTCTAAAAAAAATAAAAAATCTTCCTGAGATGTTTGTCTTACAAAGACGTCTGTTGTTACTGGCAATGAAAGTACATATTGTCATCAAAGTATGGAAACCTGAACTTTTTTGATGAATATAGGTGTGAAGGATATGAAGGCAACTCGTTCAAGCTTCAAATACAACAATTCTTCTGTCAGTATTCAGTCTTGCTTACAGCTGATGTCGAAAAAAGTATATTTAAATCAAGCAACGGCCCACTGGCATTCATCTCAGAGTAATCTACCCAGTGATTTGAATTATAAATCTGACAGCATTAGTAACAAAGCTACACTTCCGTTTTTCTCTGAGGACGATATGATTCAAAGGTTAACTTGTGTTTTTGTTGCCTGTTCACAGGACAAAACAGAAATTACATCTTGCCCTTTTCACCAACAATGGAGAAGCCTGTTTGTTTTTGTACCTGTGCTGAACAGCTTGCTTTGAAAGTCGAAGAAAAACAGCTGCGTGTTCAGCAATGGCTGAAAGTTTTAGCAGTGGCACAAATGTGTTGTTTCATAACTTTTTAAAATGTTTCAATAGTTTGCTAAAAACACTAATTTTGAAACTGAAGCGTGTCCTTTTCTTTCAATGTGCTTGCAATATTTAAGGAAGACACAGGCAGACATTATATTTACCAGGTCAAGTAAGTCTTCCCCTTACTTTGCCTTTTAGACTCACTCACATTCACCTGCTGCCAGTATTGATCAAGCTCTGCATTGTCGAAGTCATGATTCTCTCCTCCTGAGGAGATTATATTTACAAGCTGAAACCTTCTCTTTAGCAACTGAACCTCTCAGCTTGACGTCTTGGATGAGCCACAAAACTGTTACATTAGGGATTATTTGCGCCTCATTTCCCATTGGCATGGGACGATGTGGTTTGGTAGAGTGTAAATCATATTCAGAAAACCATTTCCACCATCAGTTCGACTGTCACTGGGTTAAACCCAAAATGCCTAAAGTCGTGTCATACCTGTACAATCACTGAATTGTGCTGCGTGACAACAGTAGCTCTGCTTTAACCATACTATTGTCTTATGGACCTACAACTGAAGCGAATCCAAAACCAGCTCGTGGGTTCAGTATGGACTGGTTGTATGGTTTGCTTTTACAATGGAAACAGACAAAATAGCGTACCAAATTACATAGAACGGGGCATTGTTCTTTTGATTCTAGGTAACTATTGCTGACTCAAGAAGTTGATGTTGCCCCTTTTTTATTGAAAATGTTCTGTGGAATAGAAGTGCATGAGAAAAAGACGGTGTTGCATTCTGTTTGTGAATGCATCAAAATGAAAATTTTTGGTTGTACTTAATTTCCGCTTTCCATATTGCTGCTATAACTGTTAACCAATATTTACTAATATCATATAGTATTATATCTACCTCTCTTCCCTTTCTGGACTGTGAATGAGTATATCACTGAAAATCTCTTTTTAATTTAGTTAAACATGCCACACTTGTGTGCTGTGTCACTATCATTGTCAAATGCCCAAACAAATATCACATGTTTTTATATACAAAACATATGTATATAAACAGGATCAAAATGGAAATAAACATTGGTTATTAATATCAGCTACGTTTTACTGAGGTGACCAATACCAATATTAATTGCGATATACTCTTCATTCCTAGTGTGAATGTCTAAGTGTGGTTGAAATGTTTCAACATCAGTCAAACTGGCATAATTTGAGGGACCTGTGTTGATGACGTGTCTGTACTAAACTTAAGTTAGTTCATTTTGTTAAGAAATTAAGTGATTTTCTTCCCCCCCAAGTTCTCATGGCTATTTGCAGCAAATTGATTTGTATCCTCTGTGAAATATTGTAAAACACAAAATTTCCAACTCTGCAAAACTTAACATCTCTGTTATGGTCCGACCCTTTTCACCATGTCGGTATATAGTAGAAGAGAACTAATAGAAAATCAGCTTCTTTAGTCATGATTCTTTGGCAATTCTTGATATGGGGGGATTTGTATCGATTGTTTTGACCGTGCCAGTCCATTTTCTACTCATGAAAACACAGAGTTTGCTAATCATGCACAAACTCAGATCTGTTTGAATCCAAATCAGTCATCCTCAGACGGTTTGCTTGGAGTTTAATCTGTTGCAAAGCTGTAGATCAGCCAAGTGATGTTCTCTGCTGTATGGGAACCATGAATGAAGGCTAAAACACACCAACAAGTAAACAGAAAAAAAAATCAAGTGAGGCTTTGACGAGGTCACGTTATGTCTATGTATAGTGAAAAAGAAGCCACAGACCTTCAGAGAGCCTGGAGCGTCATTGATCGAGACCACTTTAAGAGATTGCATGAAAAGTCTGGCTGCTTGGATCATGAGTAAACAGCTATGTGCTGCTGCAGAGGCCCAGCAGAGTCAGGGGTAAATAAGAAGAAACCACAGAAGAGGAGTAATTCAGCTCTCAATATTCATTGTACGTTTATGAATCTCTGCAATCAAACAGACTTTTTAAAGAACTGAATATTTTAATGTGGCAGCAGCCTTTAACCGAGGTCAGCAGATCACATGAAGAACCCCTCATTCTAAGCATCAATCTGCAGTTTCGTCACTTCAGTTGAACCATTCAGCCTCCTTTTCTGGTCCCCCGGGGGTCTCGTCAAAAGGAGCTAATTTAAGGATGTGAATCATACCTTCACCTCCTAATCACCAATCACTCAACCGACGTGCCGCTCTTCAGTTTCCATATAGGGCCTGTGCTTGTCTTGCTGATTTTCTGCCTCTTTAATCTTGTTTATTTTCAACCTTGCACAGTTTTAAATTTGATTTCAGCAAACCCCCGTAAGGTTGAAGTTGGTGTAAAATGTTTTTTTTTTTACCGTGCTGATTAATGTTCTGTTTGCGTCTCTTTAGAGATGCTCTGAAGCGAATGTGTGTGATTTTGCTGTGAACAGGATCGAATTGTCCAAGGACACAGTGCACATCAGCAGCGTGTGCTATGTCGAGTCTCTTTGTCGCTTTTATTTTTATAGAAACGAGACAGGAAAGCTCTTTTATTATAGATGATTCACAGTCAGAAACAAGCTCTTGCAGTGTTCACTTGTGGAGACAATTAGAGCGTGTTCAGTGGGGCTGAACTGTGCCAGCTGACCTTGACGAAAGCGGTTTTGGAGTTACTCCGGTCTGAAGAGAGCGTATTCATCTGCGCTCGGAAAGGGGAGGTTACTGACGCAATCAGACCGGGAACATTGGCACCTTTGACTGAACAGAGGAAGTGTTTTTTGTTGCTGAATGAATTAAAAAGCAGAAGCTGAAGAGATGCGGTTACTCTTCCAATGACATGGCTCTAAAAACTGAATTATCTTGGTGTGAAATTTTGTATCTTTTTATTAAGATCTTATTTTGTGAACAAGTAAGTACACATATATGCAGTGGCAAAAGTAAATGTGAGTACAGTTGTAAGTCTTTGGATGTATGTTTTGAACAGCTTTGCACTTCTAGAGAGTCAATTTCCTATTCTTCTTGGATTGGATATTTTCAGATCTTGCCTCAGATTCTTAGTTGGTTTTTGGAATGGACAATTCCAAAAACTGTTTTAACACATGAATGTGCCTTGATCCAAAGCATTGTATTGTAGCATTGCCTCAGTCTCTCATCTTTTGAAGTCTCCACTCCATAGGCGTAAATCCCGAGAGGGTCCGGAGAGGGTCCGGACCCCCCAATCTTGGAAAAGTCTAGAATTGCCCCCCTCCCGCCAAAAAAACCCAACAGTTTCTCAACAGTTTGTTTACTGAGAAAAACACACGTTTGATGTGCATTACTATTAATTTTGGTCCTGCAGCTTGATTGTGGTTTAAAAACTTTTCAAACCAAATCTTACATTACATTTCGCTGTAATTTCGCTGACCCCCCAAAAATTGCTCTTAAGAAATTTTCCTGTTTATAGAACCCCCCAATAATGAGATGGGATTTACGCCCTTGCTCTACTCTAATATTTTCCTAATACTTATCTATTAATCAGCTGATAATCAGCTTACCACTCAGATATTCATTCCTCAGAGGCCTAGGAATAATAAAACATTGACATTTCATTCCCTGGCAGCCACTTGATCATTCAATGTCAAAAAAAAAACTTCACCCAAGAGAAGTTACTAAATTATGACAGCTTAAAATGAAACTGAAAAATAATATTGGCATTGAAAAATGTAATTGCAGCTGAAAATATTAATTACTCTGAAATAAATGTACTGAAAACTGTATTGATAGTAAAATAAAAATTGATTAAAACCATACTTAGAACTATAAATAGATACTGTTGATTAAAATAACTAGCTTTCACACTGACAGTTTTGTTTTCACTGACATTGTTATGTTTTTTAGCGGTGCTATTTTTCAATTTAAATTCTCAGTTTTGGTATCGGAAGGCTCCCTGTGCATGTGTGGGTTCTCTCCGGGTACTCTGGCTTCCTCCCACAGTCCAAAAAACATGATTGTCAGGTTAATCGGTCTCTCTAAATTCTCCCTAGGTGTGAGTGTGTGTGTGTGTGCATGGTTGTTTGTCCTGTCTGTTTCTGTGTTGCCCTCTGACAGACTGGCGACCTGTCCAGGGTGACCCCGCCTCTCGCCCGGAACGTAGCTGGAGATAGACACCAGCACCTCCCGACCCCATTAGGGACAAGGGTGTAAAGAAATTGATGGATGGATGGTATAGGAGGGCGCATTTGAGGGGCGGGACTTTAGTTGTGCATATTATTTGCATATATTATATATTGTACAAACAGTGCTGAACCTCACACATATGTTAGAAATATGACAGGACTTGAAAGTTCTGTTAGTTTTGTTCACTTTTAGACATAACACGTTTTTTGAATCTCTGTATTAATGACAAGATAGCAAACAGTGTGACAGCAGCTTAAAGATGTGCATTTGGTGTGTCAGCAGGGGTAAAGTTTTTCTTATAGGTTTGATGTTTTCTTTCTCTGTCACACTTGTAAATCTGAGAATAAAACAGTTTCATGAGACACTTAAACAAAAAGGCCAAACAGCTTCATTCATCTTCTTGCACCAAGCAATTCAACAGGCATTTCTGGCACAACAGAAATGCATGTTGTGCCAGCTTTAGATTTAAGCTATTTAAGCTAAGAAAAGAAAAGAATCTGAATGCAATCATCCCTGTCATGTTCTTTGGAAAAACTGCAAAAATAATCAGTGTTTTCTCTATGCCTTGAGACCTTGGACTTTTAAGCTTTGGAGCTACTTTGTAAAAGATGTGCTGTACGAAAAAAAAAAAGAGTTAAATTGAAGAACGGCAAAAATTGTGAACACATATTTGCTCCTCTTGACGGTTACAAAATCATGTTCAGATGTTTCATTGTTCTCAGCAGCGTCACAGTGAAAAGGGGTCAGCATGAATGAATCAGGTTTGGATTTGATGATGATTTGAAATTGTTGTTGGAACATTATCATTTCCAAGTATTTGATTAGCAGTCGCTCCCTCCTGAAAAATAACGTTTCTCAACGGAGCAGTGCATTTTTTGAATGTGTTTGTACAATAAAGCTGTTGCTATTGCTAGCTCTCGTTAAGATGAATGCGTGAAATTATTGTTCATATGAGTTTAGCTGTTTTGTAGAAATGTTTATAATTTCCCTGTGCATCAGGATAATTTTCATATGGATTTTGAGCTAATGAAATAAACATTTTGTCGAGTAGAGATATAAAAAGACAAAAGCATATTTGGGGCTCCTGCTTTGCTTTTCCTTGTGCATATGTAAAATGTGTGTGCATGGCGGTGCCAGTCATTGATGCTTAAGTAGTGTTTGAATATTATACTGTCAGACAATGGTGTCACAATGAACTTTTCTTTATTTTCTTCTTTATACTTTAGTACGTAGTTCATGGTTGACTTAATGAATCCAAGGTGCATAAATCCTGCAGGCTTCAAAACAATCCCAGATCATGATTCCTCCT
This sequence comes from Alfaro cultratus, assembly GCA_903066825.1. Lineage (NCBI taxonomy): Eukaryota > Metazoa > Chordata > Actinopteri > Cyprinodontiformes > Poeciliidae > Alfaro > Alfaro cultratus. The sequence continues at coordinate 46,713 of CAEFZX010000082.1, read as the reverse complement.
TTACTTTGTTCGAATGCTGGTATGGGTTATTTGTGCTAATATCTGTTCTGGTGTTGTGCATTAGTCTCATCTGTGTAAAAGGAGATTCTTCCATGAGGTTAGCATTTTATTTTATTTTATTTTTTTGCAAAGGCAGCTTGTGGTGCCATGTTCTCTTCAGAGAGCAAAGTCTCTTTTTCTGGCAAATCTTACCTGTTGAGTACAAGACAGAGTTGGAGAAGAGATGCTTCTTAAATTTGCAGAGTAGTAATTCTTGAGGATTGGATTTTGATACACCCATGCTGAAACATATGTATGTACTTTTGATTACTAAATGACCAAACGCCCTGTGTCTATAGAGGACACACATGACACGGGCCCTTCTCTTTATGTCTTTTGCATACTGAGAGGTAGCATAAATTGCTGATTTCTTTCCGTTTTGGCATTATGTTTCCCCATACATATAAGCTCCACACCATCAAAGTGCCTGCTTTCAAAGTGGGGTCACACCTGCTGATGATTGAGCCAATCCTAATGTAGTGACCCCTGACTTTTAGTTGGGCTATTTGTCTCAGGTGGTATGGTTAAAAATAGTTAAGTTTAACTCATTCTTTGCATTATTGTCTTAAAACAAAATAGAATATAAGTAAAAATGCAAAAAAAAAAAAAAAAATCCTGTTTTTGTCCATTTGATTTTTATATGGTTAAAATAAATTAAGTATGCTCCTATGAGGGAACTAATTATTTTAACTGAGGAAATTGAATTTGTTGCACTGATTCAGGTTTTTTTTAAATTATTATTCTTTCCAACCAACCATAATATTTTCTCATTAATCAGATTTTTTTAGGGCAGACTATGGATAAAAAGCAGGCTGTGCTCTCTCCACTGCTGGATGGTGATGCTGTAGTTTCTACCTGAGCGTCAGTAGCCACCACAGGATCAAGAGGTCATTTATCTTGCTTTGCAGTATCATTATTGGTGGGCAGCACACATTAGACACACACACATACAGCGTGTCCTGCCTGGAGACTGTGCTGACATAATTCACAGATTGATAATTTATGCAAAACCGTCGTTCACTCTCCTCCTGTGCGTTTTGCAACGCTTCCTTACTCACTTCTACGTTTTCTGCCTCTGGTTTTGTGAAGTGACGCGCTACGATCATGGTCCTATGCATAAACACGGACGTTTATGTAAGACACATACAGACTGAATCATTAAATGAAGAGGGTGGGCAGAGGCCCTGCTGGCTGATGGAATATTCATGGACGGCTTTCAAGGGTTGGAGAGGTGAAGCAAAGAGGAGACAGAGAGGGGAAAAAAAAGACGGAGTGACGCACTTCTCTGCCCGTCCTTTGAGGGAGTTGTACAATTGGTGTTTCCATTTGGCTCCTAAATAAGTCAAAGGACTGCAGCACCAGACACCACTATAGATTTGTTTTATAAATGACACATTTCTGTTTTAAGATTCATTCTTGGATTACTTTATCTTTTAAGTACTAATATCTGACTTCATTTTAGACAAAAACTTCTTGGTTGAATAGATTAAATGTAAACTTAAATCTGCCAAGGGTATGAATATTTTTTGGCATAACTGAATAAACTGCAGATAGCTTCTTTTGTTTTTTTAGCTTCTAATGGGTAGGCCAAAGGGTTTGTTGTGCATGTGCAGACGATCAGGTATGCATGTGTCTTTGTGTGCAGGTTTCCAGCATCCATCATGGCTAAATGAGTGAAAGAGAACAGTCGTGACAGGTTGCCACTCAGATTAGCGTCGCAATATAGGGAATTGATTAATTAGGAAGTTGGGTCTTGTTTTAATTATGTTTATGTAAGGCGCTCACTATCAAAAGAGGCATGGCGCTGGAGGTCAAACTATTTTTATGTTGATTCAGAGATAGAGCAAAAATATTTCCTGGAGGATGAAGAGAAAACAAAACGTTTTGGACTATGAAAGCTGTTGAGCTCAGGCTGTTGAGTTGTTCTCTTTATAACCACTATCTGCATGTCCGACAATTGAACTCACTGTTGATAAAAACAAGCCTCTAAGATCCGGATGTTTGATCCATGAAAAGAGTAATGGAAGGTCAAAGTGGCTTTTAGACTTGAAGGGGGAAAAAAAGGATTTTTTTTTTTTTACATTTTATGAATGCTCCCATATTTATGTTGATAAATGAGAAAACATTTGGGAACCGCTGGCTTAACAGACGCCGTCAACGCCAACTGTTGCTGCTATTTATTAGCTATCCATGACTTTCTGTTTCCCTGGGGTATAAATATGATGTGAAAAGAACCCCTATTTATCGTTGCACCATTTACAGTGAGTAGGAGGATAAAATACATAAAAAGCTCACTGTTAGAGAAGTTCAGCTCAGAGTGGCATCTTGGGGTCACAAAGTCTGCATAACAGCCATTAGAAGATTTCCTCTTGCTGAATGCTTGTTTAAGTGGCATGCCAAGAAAATCTTCTCCTTTTCTTTCAGCGCAGATCAAAACACGAGGTTGTTAGACTCTGCAGGGACCTTAATTGGAACTGTTTGAAGATCACACTTCTTTGCATTAAACTCTCCAGGAAGGTATGTACTCCATTAAGTGTGAGATCTATGATGCAAGGGGGCCAATTCGTCTTCTAAAAGTGTCATGAAGTGGGTGTGGTGAGGCGGTGAGGTAGACGCTTGGAGACCCAGGTGAGTGTGAATGATGACAGTTTTAATGACACAAACAGAGAAACAAGTCCAAAAACCAAGACAGCACTGATGAGCAGAATCCAGGGCTCGATACAGGTAGCGCAAGGCACACGAATGGCCACTCGGATAAACAGACACAGCGACAGTAGACGAGGACCCGACAGAGAACAAAGGACAGCGGAGGGACTAAATACACAGGGAGGCAATCAGGGAGATGAGACACACCTGGGAGTAATCAAGGGAGGACGGGACAAACGGGAGACTAATAGACACAGAGAACTCGAAAATAAACACAGAAAACTCAAAATGAACACACAGAGAAACACGGAACATGACAAAAAGCACAGGAAACCATGTTGGAGTGCATGGCATGACAAAGTCTTTGAAATGCCAGCATTTTTAGAATAAAAAAATCTGAAAACTGAAAATGGGACATCATTCAGTCTTTTGAACGGGATAGTGATCTGAATCAAACATGAACCAACACAGAAATGACTCACCAGACACAAAAACATTTGGCTATCTACATCATGTCTTTTGTTGAATACTAATGAAATTGTCTGCATGATGCGAACAAAAATGCTCAAAACATTCACTCAAATATTTTCCTGATTGGAATAGAGCTGAAAATACAATATGAATTTAAACATCTTGCTGCCTAACATGATTTTAGGCATATCCAAATGAGCTTGACAGAAAAGGCAGATGGGTTCTTTCTAAATTCAATAATTCTCTATCACCGTTTGATCGTGATCATTGATCTTGTAATTCTTGCAAAAATGTTGATAAGCTTCGCTTCATACAATTTGATTACTTTATATTCTTCAGCTGTGCTTGAATGATGGATAAAGTATACAAACGGATTATTCTGAATGCTCCAATCTTGTGAAATATTGGAGACGACTAAAGAAGGTTGTAAAAGCTTTACAAGCAGTGGAATTTATCCAAAAATAATATTTTGAAACACAGGCTGCTCCCACTAATCTCCGCTGAACATATCTAGAGGTTAGAATTGTTTTGTATTTCTCAGTATGATAATATAAAAGTAATTTATTGAAAAGTTAGTTGTTTTTTTTTACAACTTGACCGGAGTTGCTAGTACATGTGTCAAGACGAAATCCATGATAGTTAGAAGTTCATACCAGACCTTCACATGCTGCAAATTGAAAGCTATCCAAAATCATCTACTCTGATTGAATATGCTCAGCATGTTTGGTTGTGAAGCTTATTTTCTTCTTTTTGATACAGACATGATTTTGCTAATAAATAAATAACTATGTTTTCGGTCATTCAGCTGCTTGTCACACTCAAAAATGCTTAGGTGCTTGAACAAAAGTAATATCAGGAGCTGATCATTCTATAGAAAATAAATATCTGCTCTATCACTCACCTTTATCCCATCGGTAAAGTTTTTGTTGGCCAAGGGTGGCCTTCTCCCTCCTCTAATTAAAAACCAAAAGGAAAACGAGAAATTTGATGGGCAGCCCACCTGTATTCGTGTCCTACTCTAAACCAAGACTTTGGATTTTAGATGAGTCACTTAGCAGAAAAGAAAAAAAGGCTTTCCAAACTCCTCTTTGCTGCTCCCAAAGGGAACAAACTCACACCTCCCACTGCACTGTCCCGGCTGTCTTCCATTGTTCAGTAGCAACCCCACTGACAGCGCCGAAGTCTTTCTGCAAGAGCAGAACTGAAGCACGACGGTTTGTTTGTAATGAAACCTTGAGCACTGCGTGGCAACAGCAGGATGACATAACAGGGTGGTGGTTGCTGTTGGACACCTGCTGGACACCTGGTTGCTGGGGAAACTGGAAAAAAAATGTGATGTAATGGCGATGCAACTCTCTACACCTACTCTAAACATAGTGCCGACCAGTTTACGCTTATGTGCAGCATATGTCCAATACGTTAGTGATAAAGAATGGGAATGAAGTGAATAAGGAATGGAAAGAGACAGCAGCTGTGTGTAAAAAAAAAAACAAAAAAAAAACAGGAAGAAAGTCCTTGTCGAATCCGGAGTCTTTGGACTCGCTGGGGATTCACAATTCTTTTTGTGTCACAGGAAAACCAGGTTACCCATTTGCTTTCCACTCGTTACAGAACTGCTTAAACTCCCTGTGGTGCACCTAAAAATATCTGCTCACACTCTGAAAATGGCCTACCTGTGTTTGGTGAGGAAATGTCTTGTTGACATATCTCAAAAATATTTGTTTGCTGTTCCTGCAGCTTCAAATTAATATTGCGCTTTTTTCTTTAAATTTCTAACCACAAAATGTGCAGAGGGTAATAAATGCTTTTATAGATTTTTTTTCTGTATTTTTTAGATACCACAAATAAAGTTGCACCAGTGAATCACTTCCACCATAGAACATGATTTCTGATATCCTTTTTTCTTTGGTTACAATTATTGAAACGTTTTCATCATATTACAACAACGGTACTCGACAAACGTATTCATACAGCTTGAACTTTCAAATATTTTGCCACATTACAAAAACTAATTTCAATGTGCAGGCCCATGGTACTTTGGAGGAACTGCAGAGATTTATAGCTCTGGTGGGACAGCTGGTCGATAGTTGCTGAACCATGACATGTGCAAATACGCTGCGGAAATCACCAAACTGCAATCACCATCAGAATTTTGCTTTCAATTTCAACATGCTATTTCCAAAGAACGGTTTAGATGCTGTACAGTAGACGCAATTGGCTATATTGTTTCATGCAATATGGATTTCAAATCTGCTTATCAATAATATATTTGAGCAGATGGATGGATTATTATTGTCCTATATGCCCAAATTTATACATACTACATTAAGAATTGTGATTAAGACATTAAATATGAATGGGATTTTTTTAAAAAAGCTAATAAATGCAGTGTACATCCATCAACATAAAACAATAAAATAGTTTGTTTTTTGGGGTGTAGGAGGACCCAGTATCTGTAAATTTGCAGTCAGATGGTTCAGGCGTGTTGACGTCATCTATTGGAAGAAAGAAAGCCGCCTTCTGCTTGCAATCTGACCTCGCTAACAACCTGTCACTGAACTGACTCAGGATACGAAGAATAATTACATCTGCGGGATAATCCATGTGTTTGCAGCCGGGCCAGACCCGGCGCATGGATTTCCAATAAATAACGCAGCTGAAAAAACAGCGAGCTTCAGGCAGAGTGACACTCGAGACAGAAAGAGATCACTCAGGATCTGTCTGTGCTCTGTAAGCTGCTGCTTTTTCTACTGCAAAGCTAGATCTTTACATCAGCCTCTTTGTTCTTCAGTTCAGTATATCCAGCTGCAAAAACCTTCCTTACACCTTGAAACTAGAAGTCCGATCAAAAAGTAGCAAGAGCAATCAAAGAATAAGCTCTGTCCTCGGCAAACAAGCTGGCCGCCTTTCTTTTGCGAGGGTGACTTTGAGTTAACTCTGGTCTACATGCATGACGTGTGCAACATTGCATGACCTGGAACATATGGCCGCACCAGCCTAACAAGACTGCGGTGGCGCTTGTGTCTGGTAATTGGTTGTCAACGTCAGCTCTTCTTCATTTTCTGCTAAGTAGAAAGAACAGTCCAAGGCAGCATGTGGATCTCTCTACTCAGATTCAGGCCTCAATCTGCTCTACCTGTTTGCAGTCCATCATCTCTGAGGAGATTTGCTGGAGCTGTTTCTTTTATCTTCCTTAGATGTTGCTGTTCCCCAGACTCCCAGTTGTAATTGCTTGCTGTAGTTCTTTCTTTTACTCTTAATTCTCATTCCATAGTTTGTGTTACCCTGCTTGCATTGCTTGCGTGTTCAATTTAAAATTTATTACTGTCTGGTACCATTGAAGGTCTTATAGCACGTATAGCACTATATGCTTTTGAAACCTTCACTCATTTTGTTAATTTTTCTAACTACTTTGCCTGTGTTCATATAATTGCAAAAGATTGGTTTGTAAATTTTGAAGTTATTTTTGTATATTACCTATATTTTATTTTTTTAATCCTTAAACCTACTTCAGTCATTTATCTCCCTTCAGCACAGCTTCTGCCGTTGACTATCACTCAAGATGCTTTTTTTGCTATATTTTTGCACAAATTATGTTTTTTCATGCACTATATCTATCATTTAACTGACTTTGCACAAAAATAAAATTCCATCAAAATCAGTTTTCCTGGCAATTTTAAAACAAACAGGTTCAGATAACACCCTCCCCCCCAAAAATATCTAATTTTATATTGATAGGCAAACATACGATCTGTTATTTAATCCAAAGTCAGCATTAGTTGTTATGTATGGGAAGGAATAAAGTTTAACAAAATGTTGATACATATTTCTGACAAGCATCTTTGTATTCCAAGAGGCATCTAAGCCTCTTTATTAACCCTGATGCACAGAGGGGCAATTAAACTAAAACTAATCAGGACAAAAACCATGAGAGAACATTGGTAATCTTGTGGCGCAAAGTTGGTATAAATCTGCATGCACTGTGAGCACATTTAAATTTAGAACATGCCGTTTGCTCGCATCTACTATTTTGCTAGCTGACGGTCTCATCATAATTCCTCTAAATTCTGTCCTGCAATCACAAAACATTTTGATTCTGCTGTTGCTAACAAAGGCCGTATAACAATAAACCTCCCAGCTGTCTGAGCTAACTGTGCGCTGCTTTTTCAGCCTCAGACATGTTTATATGTGCTTTCGCCTCCGTCTGTGAGCATCTCTCAGAGTATGAGCTCTGTGCCAATGTGACATTCACATCATATCCAGTATCTTACACATGGCTGAATTAATACCCTCAGGATAAAATTGGTGTTGGCTCTTCCATGACCTCCACTGTACATGCCGGTTTTATTATTTTCTATCATGAAACCAGTCAGTGCTGGAGATGAAACGATTAGCTGGCAGTGAATTTGAAAACCAAGTCGGGAAAGAATATAAGAATGTTCAGATCCACCTCCTAAAGTGTGTGTTCCTTTATTTCCGTTGCTTTACTGTTTTGGGTTATTTTGATAGTTCTGTCTTCTTGTTAAGTTATTCTCGATCAGTTTCTGGATCAACAACACCATCTCTGTCGGAAACAAGTTTTTCTTTTAGCCTTTTATTGTTTAGTTTGTGGTTCCTGTGATATTTTCTATACAGATGCAGTATAGATCCAATTAATTCTTCTGCATTAATTTCATATGTATTTGAGTCCATTATCAGCAAGCTTACGGATAAGTACCCGTTCTCCATAGAAGGAGCAATACCACCAGTAACTGGAGGGCACAGCTTAATGATCAGCAACAGGAATGAAGAAATAAGACAAAGACAGAAGTGATGGCATTCGTCCATCCACCTGCCTCAATGCCGTTAATGGCTGCACAGACCACCTCTGTTTACTGCAGGGCCTCTTTTTATCTCTCTGAGAAACTTTGCTGTGAATTCGAAAGCTAACCCAGAGATGTCCATTGCCTAAAAGTAATGGCAACTTAAATGGCTGTAGTATGCTTTCCAGGGACGTAATGCCACAATCAAGTAACTATGTTACCTTTAGTTGTTAAAAAAATCACTGTATATATCAAAATTGACTGACAGAAATTTGGCTTCATAATTTGACTCCTTGAAATTGGCCTCTGTGTCTTTACAAATCTCCTACTCCTTCCGACACTCTGCCTTCAGCACGATGTCACAACAATGCTTCTTATTATGTGGTTGACAACTGTTGCGAGAGTTGGACTGAGAAGTAGTTCGTATGATGAGCTCCACAGATGGGCAGTTCCAAGGAGGAGCTTTGTGGAAAAGGCAGCACTTTGTGGGATCTTGTCTTTAGTCACCCCTGAATGGCTTCCACTGAAAAGTTAAGGGTTCCTCAAAGATGCAGCAAAGAATCAAAGCGAGAGTCTAGGAATGTTTTTGATGAGGGAATATCACCGGGACATGATATAAATCTCAAAAAAGTTAATTTCACTTAACACGTCCACCTTTAATAAACACATTGAAAGCATGAGTGAAATGCTTGACAACATGCAATAGGTGAAACCTCATAAATGGACCTTTGACTGTCAAATTGTCTTTACAGATTTAAATCCAGAATTATTTAATTCAGCCAAAAAGTTTATTTTTTTCCAATTGGGAATTTTTTTTTTTTTCCAAGGTCGCAAAAATAATATAACACTTGAACACACATCATAGTACTTGAAGTCTTTCTTGTCATTACAGTTATCAAGCCTTCCTTAGAATTTCTAACTTGTTTTTTCCATGTTTTCACTGATAATAAAACAATTATTGTTTGGTGGCGAGCTCCATGTCTTTGAGGTTGAACGCCTTCTAGCTATCAAACTAATCTCTAGATCTCTCCATCAGATTCAAGTCAGGATTGCAGCTGGGTCACTCCAAAATGCTAATACTTCTTCTGGGCACAGGAAACATGTTTGTAAAATTAAAAGATTACTTAAATAAGTTTGGGCTTAACTGTATCTATATTTTAAAGTATTCGTATTGTTCAATTGTTATGCAGATTCCAGCTGTCCACTTTGGAGCTGTGGAGCAACTCGAGTACATTTTCAGTGCTCTTACACCTTCCCACCCCCTCAGTGTCTCTTTATTCCCTGAACACACACTTGCATACTCGCATATTACACACGCAGACATAAAGAGCCCTTCCTCATATAAAATGCAGCTTTCTGAAGAAGATGCTCATCCGTAACACAAGTTTTAACTGTAGGGTGCTTCATTTTACATTTGCAAGACTTTCCTTAGGAGAATCAGATTCTGTTTCACACCTTTGTGTTTCACACTTTGGGTTATTGGATAGTCCTAATTTTCTCACACTCGTCCAAACGGCTGTTTGAAGGTCATCAACTGAGAGGAGTTAGATGTAAGGGCATTCACTTGTTACCATGGAGGTCATTTTTGTCCGTGTCCTCACAGGGATAGCCATATATGCAGCTTTGTCCTTTGCCAAGGACCGTGACTTCCATTAAAATAATTCTCTGACATCTTGACAAAGGGCACATGTGCAGCTTGAAGCTGGACACACATGCTTGATCGGTAAGGTTTACGTCACCTGAATGAGCAGACGTCTTTACGCTCCAGCTGAATGACGCCACACGAGATGTACACACTCCCCCCAACCCCAATCCGCCGTCTTTTGCGTTATCTCATAGTCTGTCTGATCCGAGCTTCTGCTCTCTTCCCTCTCACACATCATGTTGTTTCATCCAGCGTGAACCAGCAGCACCAGGCTTCATTAATTAATCATCAACCTAAGATCATCATATCAGCTCTGAGAGCCAGTTAAACACGTGTTTTTATTTTCTGTCTTAAGCTGGCGATGATCTTAATATCCTCAAATAATGGAGGCTGGAATTGAACCCGTTGTGTAATTCAGATATAGCAGAGGGGTGTTTCGATGAAATGCCTCGACTCACATAACCATGCTTGTTCTTTCTTCATGCCTGTTCTACTGCTACGCTTGTTTTTAATCTGTGTCTTTACATGTGCTTAATTTTGCTTGCCAATTATCACATGTGCTCTTTGTTAGTCTTGAGCATCTTCTGTAAATTCAGGCCCCTGGACAGGTTGTCAGTCCTTCACAGGACAACACAGAGACATGCTGGACAAATAACCATGCACACGCATTCATATTTCATTTTACACTGTATGATGAAGGACTTAATAGAAGCTAGAAGTCACAAATAGGTGAGTGAGCTATCATGGCAACGATGAATGGAAAGCTTAATGTAGAATTTGAACTCTAAGAATCAGGGGTGGAGGATGAGAGAGAAGAAGCTAAAACCTAGGAAGAGACAAAACTCACAACCAAAGATTTTCTTGCACAAAGGATTCTTTCAACGCAGAAGAAATTGTACATTGGGAACCTGTTATTAAAGGTCAACTTTTATACTAATTGATGTTTTTCAATAAATCAAACTTGCAACAGTAGTTTTTTCCCTTGTACTGCAGTCCATGTTGACCTTTCGATTGTTGCCTAACAGCTGGAAGGATTCCAGTCTAAATGTCATCTAGTTTCTGTGGCGCTTCCATGATCTCATGTTCTGGTTCTCTCTGAGAATCCTGACCATTTCCATCAGTCCCAAAATATGTGTAAGTTATCTGGTGACTGATTATCACCCTTATGTGGGAGAGTGCAGGATTTTTAGAGTATTTCCACTTTCTACATGTTTTCTTGCAAAGAAAAAAAAAATGGAGGATGTCTGTTAAATCTTATTTGGGCAACTATTGTCTTGACAAACTACTAAACAGTTTATCAGCATCTGCATGCAGGCAGAATGTGGCCTTCAAGGTAGAAGATGAGAAAGACTGAAATATTTCCCAATGCTGCCATGAAAATTCACATTTATTTATCTTTCTCTTCTTGATCTCAATATAACCAATTTTGGTGCAGATTCTGCTTCTTCCTTATATTGTCCCCCGTTATCATGTAACTGATAAGCCTCCATTATTTTGTTTACTTATCGACATTAAGAGCAATTTACAGACTCTAAGTATGGCTTCCTACGTTGAACATGCAGCTCAGGCGCTGTTGGTGGAGAGTGTGTTGAATGGTATCTTTTATTAGCTACACCTGCATCCCAGATACTGCACCGGGTTGTGTGAGTCATGGGCAAAACAAGACGGAAAGCTTTTTTTCCCCCTTCTACTGTACAGACTACTGTAGACGTGATATTGTTGCTAAACAACTGGCAGAATAAATGCTGGTTCTTCAGTGATAGTTTGTATATGCTGGCATATTTCCATCTAATTCTGAGAGAAAAAGGGCAGACTATGCATTCCATCATATTGTACAAACATGAACATGCTGTTCCTATGGTTTCATGTCTTTTTCATTAGATGCTTTCGAACGTGTAAAGTATTTTCTGTAGCATAAAGCATCACAAGGAGAGGATTCATCAGAGGGGGCGCCCCAGAGGTCCATGGTAACTCTGGAGGAGCTGCAGCCCAGGAGCAACAATCTGTTGGACAGGACAATTATTATTCATGTTTGCCACAAAGCTGCCCTTTATAAAGAACAGGCAGTTTTTTTCCTCTACATGCAAATACTATTTGTGTAGCACTAGTCCTTGAACACAACATCCTCTTGATGAAACTTGAGCTTCTTTCATAAAATACATCAAGGTTGAGTTTAAAAACGTTTTTGCAATCTCCGTTTGATTTGTGAAAAAGACCAAGTGGGTCCAATGAGAGAGTCCCAGTCTTACGCTTGTGTAAGCGTAAACTGGCTTTGTGGCTCAAGTTTCTAATATAGCAATTGCAGATGGTCTGTGCAGCCAGCTGCCTGGGGGATTTAAGGCAGAAGCACACAGACACTGACTCTGTGAAGCTGCATATTTGAAGCACTTCATTTCTTGCAAGAAAATGGCAAGATGTTCGCTGAGACAGAAAGTATCACTAGACTTTCCCCTTGAGTAGTTACTTCAGTAGTGATGCTATTTGAAAATAGAACAACGCTGATTAGGCATCACAAGCCGCTGTTGTTCTTAACCCTGCAGGAGTGTCCTGACATTTATTTTATGTTTGATACTTTATGCTGAACCTGTGGAGCTTCACCCCACATCCGCTTTTATCCCGCAGCGAAGGATTCTTCAAAGCCTGCATGTGTGAGGGATATGGCCTGCCTGGATTTGTGTCGCATGAATGGCCAAAGGGAGCTCAAAAAAGGGCTCGTCTTTGCAGACCTTAAGCATATATCCAGATGTAGATATTTATGTGCTAGAATGGCCTGATCAAAGTCCTGACATAAATCCAGTAGAGAATCTGTGATTATCCATGTTAATGGATAATGCAAGTTTTAGCATGCAAGTTTGAGATTGTAAAGTGACAACATTTGAAAAAGTTTCATAAGCTGAATGAAGGCCGTGCTTACTGTTGGTATTTCCCTCAGTTTTGTCAGCTTCCTCCACAAAGCATTGTTCCCTTTGCTTCCCTTAGGGTCACACACAAACCTGTTTGACCCTGAAAATTGCTGAAGTGCAGTTTGTTCACCTCCATTCCATCAGGTTTGTTTTTCTCCTGCCCTATGCTGTCTTCAGACAGAGCCGGTATCATTCCCAGTCAACTTAAGACTCACAAACAAAAAAAAAAAGTGTCTCGAGATGAAGTTGGAACAGTTGAGTCATTTTCGCATTCTCAGCGGGCTCATTATCATTTCTGTTTCACTCAATCATTTGGTTTACAAAGTAGTAAAAACAGTTATTAGAGCAGATGATCTCTGTATGACTTCCGGGCTAACTCTCCACTACTCAGCCACATTTTTCTCTTCATCATATTGTGCATCTCATCTGCACACAACAGCCATCTTTCACTCTAGCCTGCTGGCGAGCCGAGTGTGCAGCGAGAGAAAGAGAAAGCATCGCGCTTGTCTTCCTTAATGCTCTTTTCGTCGACTGAGACCAAATTACAGTCTTTGTTTCACCGGGAAACACACAAGTTCTTGTGAGTCATCCAACTTTAGCTCACCCCCGTCAACAAAGTATGAGAACACTGAATTTTTCCTCCAGTTGTATTTGTGATTGTGTTTGCGGCCATGATTCACTTTTTTAATTGTTGGCAAATAAAATTAATTTTTATCAAAAAGATTTTTTTTCTGTGCTTCTGGGCTGCAGCTTACCTCAGCTTTATCTCATTTTTCAGAGCAAGAGAATCCAATAATGCGGAGATTAATGTCTTTTGTGGGTAAAGTTCTCATTCAAAGTCAAGATAGACTTTCTTCCCTCCAGCAAATAGAGAGAGAGAGAGAGAGTGAGGTAGGGGGGATGTGATGAACTTGGCTGGTGAAAGGCAAGATGGATGAATGTCAGGGAGAACGATGGGAAAGGAAGACAGCATGATGGTGGAGAAAACGGGCTGGGGGAGTTGACGTTTAACTTCAGCATCCGCAAAAAAGAAAGATTAGGGGAGCTTCGGTGAAGGAGGGGAAAGAGGGATTGAAAAGACAGAAAACTCTGAGTTGAAGGGAAAAAAAAAAATCAGCAACACAACTCATTGTCTCCCTCCTGCCCCTGCCATCAATCTCCCAAATGGCAGCTGCCTCTCTCTCACACCCACACACACACTCGCAAACGCATGGAAGTTTATGGCCGCCTGCGTGCACAGCTGATTCCCCTGGTGATGAATCATGGAGCAGCATGGCACAGCACGGCATTTGTTTGAGGTGGTGTTTTTCTGCTGCGCTGACAGGCTGCATAAGCACTTTTTACTGTGTGTTCCCCTGCGTGTGTGTGTGGGTGTGTATTGTGGCAGCTGGGACCCGGGCTGTTTTGTATGTGTTTTAGCGCATACTACATTTTTGTCTTTAAATGAGAGTTCATGTTTTCAAATGCAGTTGTATGGCATTGCAGTCAGTATCTTACTCAGAGTAGACAGCAGTCAGACTGATCTCATTTTGGAGAATCAGGCAGTAATGGACCTTACCAAGCTCCGCCCACAACCGACCTAGAAAATCCCACGTGGCCGCAAGTCTCACAAACAAAGCCTCGCGGCGCTTTGTTTCTATGTAAACATGAGAGTATTTCTGAGTCGATTAGAGCATCATTTCACCAAATATCAGCTACAACAATGGACAGTGGTACTAACAAGTTTATGCGAAGCTTCACTACATTGATGTTGTTATTTTCAGTCCTAACATTTCATTTTACAAGCTTTTAGCAGTTGTAGAGCTTGGTAGCTACAAAAGGTAACAGAGATGTTTGCTTAACGTCAAAGGAAGGAATTATTCGCTCAGTTGGTTGATTCCACAGTTCTCTTATTAAAAAGACAGTTATGTCCGAGTTGAACAACTTGGCTCCTATTTTTTTTGTTAATTAAGTAAATTCATAATTGAAATATTATGTAGAAGAAATCAGTGGAGAGTCGTGTAACTGCCTGTGCCGTGTCATTTAGCAGGAGCACAGTGCTAACTGGTTAATGTTAGCTCACAAGCTGAGCTTAATGGGGCTTTTTTTTTTAAATAAAACTCAGCGAAAGACTTATTTATACAGCTGGTCATTTTCACTTCTAACATGGATACTTTTTTTTTAGTTTTAAGTTTGTGTTATTCCACGTCTTCTAACGGTAAAAGTTCTTACTGCTGCTAGCGTTGACTTGCTAACAGTGTTTGCGAAACGACTCAGCAGAAAAGGCAAACAAACAAACAAATGCTGCATTAGCATGTAGTTACTAATGCAGCATTTGTTTGTGAGACGGCCACGCACGTGGTAGCCGTGCTATGATGTAGAATGGGCATCAGCCAATGAAACGCGGCCCCTGTGGTAAGGTCCATTCTCACGAGAGCCAAGCAAAAGCTACTTGTTTCCTCCGTCTACAACTACTTAAACCGAAAGCTCCTTCTAACACTTAAACTACAAGAACGAACCATAGTAGATATAAATTAACACTGGTCAACAGTGTCTGGGGTTTTTCAACTGTTTTAGGGTCATTTTGATGTGCTGAATGCAAAAATCACATTGGTTTTGCTCAATCAGGTCAACTTTCTGAACTATGGATGCAACATGAGCATCAAAATGCATGAATTGTTCTCACATCTGGATCGGTTTCCTGAGGATCAATGAATGTAGAGCACCAGCAGGAGGAGAGATTACATCAGGACAGAAAAGATACTAAGAATTTAGCACAATGAAGACGTAATGCTCAATTTACATGCAATTACCCTTGTAAGTGTACCCAATTTTTATTAATGTCAGAAACACTCAAATACTGTATATCCTTGTCAGTGCTCAACAATGCCTGTGCATTATTTTTGCATTTACTGTTTGAGTGTGCATGTTGTATTAACTCCCTTTTGGCATGTTAAGTGCGTCAGGTTCATGCCTTTGTTTACCATTTCTCTGAGGTCAGAGAGCTATCAGAGATGTTCGTCCACTGTTTTATACCGAGGAGCCTTGAAAAACAGCCCACTGGTATTAAGCCTGATGAGATGTAATCCTGATTCTGATTAGAATGTGTTACTTTAAAGTGACAACTTTGCAATTTTAAGCACCTTTGTCTAATTATGGCGATGCTCTCACTCTAATTAGCTGCTCTCCTTCAAGTCTGTTTTCGGTGTTATGAGTGATGACTGATGCAAGAACCTATTAGACGTTGTGTTAAAGTGCAAAGCCTGGACCACAGCCACACGAGGTTCACTAATTAAGCAACAGAGATGAGCAACTCAGGCAAAGTTTTGAAAAAAATATATTTCTCATGGAACTGGAAAAAATCTAAGATTCATGTTTTTGCTGTTTATGTTTTTTGCTGTTTATCATTATTTTTCCCTATCCTCCTTCCAGGTTATCTATTTATCTGGCTGTAGTTTGTTTGCTTTGATAAGACTTTAATAAAAGGCATTGGAGTAGATTTGAAATCAAAACCTAAATAAATACATATACAACATTATTAACATTAATGTATTTAGGGCCAAAAAAATCCAAACTTCAATCCATAAATGTTTCTATATATTAAATAACATTTTCAAAATTTGTTATGTAATTGTAATCAATGTGAAATCCTTTTTGGCATTAAAACAGTTTAGCTTTTCTTGTAATTGCTGACTAAGGTTGTGTATGTTTTCACTGGTATTTGGAGCATTTATATTTGGTGATGAGCTCACCGCTCTTCGTCTGAATAAATGCATGTGCCATTAAAAAAATTAGCCAACTCCCCTCCTTTATAGCCACCCTTTGAATATTTGTGAATGTGCACCTGGGTAACAGTTATGAACAAAGGCTTAGGGTTAAATGTAAATGATCTTTGAATTTCGGGAGTGTTGTTTGTAGTTGAAATTAGTTCCTCAATCAAAGAAGCTACACTACAGACCTCGAAGAACACTGATAAAATGTTACAGTAAAAGTTCAACTGATGCCGTTGTTTGCCTTACATGTGGAAAACATTGTGTGGATAAATATTAAGTTATAATTTTATGTCCAATCTGGCATAAACCTCAAAACAAAAGCCAGGGAAAGTCAGACGGTAACTTGAAATACATGATTACTCTGATAACTGAAGGGAGACAAACCCTATTTGTAGGAGTGAATAGACTTTCACTCCTATTCTGAGGAGTGAAAGTCTTTTGTTTTTAGTTTTGTGAATGCCATCATCTCCTTCTGTGCACTCATTTATTTAATGCATTTAATCCCAATGGGATTCAGTGAACAGTCTTATTCAGCCAGGGATTTGATTATGTGTGTTGTTATTATATTAAAGTCCTGTTGTCACTTGATACTTGATAACATCTCCTCAGGTAAACTTTGTGTCTTTTTCTGTTTGTAGTGGCAAACATATCTATACATTTTTGGTGTTCTCCCATTCATATCCTTTTTCTCCTTTGATGCCATACGTTCTCTTCGTCTGGCACTGTCCACCTCCTCTCTGTGTCATCCCGCGATCCCCACAGCAGGCTGGACATTTGGCACCTCTGACTCGGACAGTATGCTTGTGAATGCCGAGACTGGGGCAGAGACGTGGCGTTCCCTTTCTGATCTGCCAAATGCTCCCATAACTCATAGTTTCAGTCCAGAACACCTGCTTCACAGTAAACAATGCCAAAGCTGGAAGGCACGGCACACAGGAGCCAATTAACCTGCCAGCAGGTATGATGTGACTCCTCAGGTGTTTGTGTTTGTGGACGCAGGCGTGAGGATGTGCACGTCAATGACCGAATCACTGCAAGGACAAAGTAGCAGCATTGCAGAGCTATTTCTCTCTGCATGCTTTGCTCTTGTCCAAAAAGCATAATGATGCTGTTTTTCAATATCCTGAATCTGCATACTGTTCACAACTCATTAAAGCCAGAATTTGGGCCAAGTCATAGTTCTTACACTCCATTTTCACTAGCCTTCCCTCTTCTTACATTAATCTGATAAACTACAGTACTTCACTGAATCTTCTTACAGTGAGAAAATGCTACTGTAATAAAAAAAGAAAATTATGCAGTTATGTCAGGGGTGCTAATAACTGTGTGCATATGTAAGAAATATATAAATAGTAATTATAGGAAGATGATGTCATTAAAATAGATGGTAATAGATTTTATTCTTCTCAGTTTAAGAAGCAGAAATAAAACAGATTCTGTATTGCAATGTTTTTCTCCACCATGGGAGTTAGGACTTCTGAAGTCTTTCAACAGACTGTCAGTTGGATTTAGGTCTGGATTGGACTGGACCATTGTGACACATGAATATGCATTTATCTAAACTATCCCATTGTAGTTAAGGCTGTATGCTTGTTGTATCAAACCTTGCTTGCCTTTAGTCAGTGATAACATTTAATGTAGAACTGAGCCGTGTTGGAGGAAAATGTCAGGCTTGGTCCGGCTTTTCCAGATTCGCACAAAGTGACCATGGGAGTTCTCACTGAAACCACAGAACTGCGAATGTGGAGCGCATTAACTTCTCAGCGCTACCTACGCAGTTCAAGGCTCCTTCGACTTTCCATTTACACAAAGCACAGCAGCGGTAGAAGGTCCTTTCAGTACTGTGTAGATAATATCACAGAAGGAGGGGAGGGGTGGCCTCGAAGGAGAAGGGAAAAAGGAAGGACTAAGAGGGAGCATGCAGAGAGGCAGTCTCAGAGGACAAAAAAGGGTGTGATGTGTGGGCCCAAGGAAGGAATAAACAATCACAAAGACGCCAATTTCACCCTCTGAATCCTCTGTTAACGATTAATTTGCGCTGCGGTTTCAGTCTCACAAAGGGTGGCCCGCTACCTTTTGTGACTTAAAAATAAAGGTGGAAGTTGTGACTCCAAATCCGAGGGTAGGGGGTAACATCGATGTGCATCCAGGAAGTTAATCTGTGTGAGTGTGTGCGAACTGCACTGTATGGGGTAAATTATGTATGTTAATTTAGAGAAGCACAAGCATGAATATTCCTTTGTCCTTGTCTTTTGTTAAGCAAATGCAGCCACATCCATCAGCCTACACAATGTTGTCCTTACCGACGGATGGTAGCAAAGAGAGTCAGATGTGTTCATTTTAACTCTGATTTTAGCATCCACGATTGATCAAAGTTTTGCTCTTTTAGAATTTAAGCTTTAATGTTTGTGAAATTGTCGATTTGAACACAAATTGCTAAGGTTTTTGAAATTTGATAATTTCAATTTGTTTCATGTTACAACTACAAAATTGAATGTGTTTTATTGGACCTTTGTGTAATAGACCAACACAAAGCAGTACATGATTGTAAAGTGAAAGCGATATGTGGTTTAAATTTTATTTTCAAAGTATGGTGCACATTTGTTCTTGACCCCACTCTGATACCTCTGAATAAAATCCAATGGCACCAGCTGCCTTCAGAAATAATCTAATTAATAATTATAAAAAATAAAAAAAAACATGTGGAATTTAATCTCTGTATAAATCCAGGAGCTCTTAGAGGGGTTAATGAACAAACAGCATCATGAAGCATAACAAAGCAGAAACCAGGTCAGGGTCAAAGTTGCAGAGAGGTTTAAAGCAGACGATATGTGTAAAACTATACTCAACTCAACATACAACCAGAGGCACAGTGGTATAGTTGACACTTGAAAATGAAAGGGTGAGGTACTCTGAAAAAGATTAGGTAAAATGCAAGTAATAGTTTTAATAGCATAATATATTTTTCTTGTGGCGTTTTTGGCATTGATATTTTTGTTCTGCTGTATATTTAAAAAACATGGCTTCTTCTGATTTGTGTACTTTCCTGCTTATGTGCTTTTCATGTACTAATCTTTGAAAAAAAATTTTTTTTGCTGTGCATCTTACTGAACAGGCCTGGTGGCGTGTTTGATTCCCACAGCAATTTTGCAGACTTTAATTGGATAAAGTCAGCATCCCAACTGAGCTTTTTGGACTTCATCCAAGTCCTGATAGCCATACAGACTGAGAGACACATTGCAACTCCAATGTGGGTTCTGGATTATAAAACAGATTTATGGTCTGATTTCATCATTAAACTCTAATTTCCTCTGCATTATATGAAACAAAATCACAGGGTGGATATAATTTGTTTAGGTTAATTTGAGATTTATGAAGGTCTTAAATTGCAAACAGTATTCTTTGAAATTCTTATGTCCAGTTGGTATGTATTTAGCAACAGCAGGTGGCTGGTGGTTGGAAAACTGCAAGTTTGATTCCAGCTTCCCTTCACCGCACACTGAAGCGCAAGAGACTGAACTGCAACTTGCCAGCTGGTTTGCAGTTCAGCTTATGCATGTCTGTACAGATTAGTGAAATTTATCATTGTAATAGTTCTGATTTACTGGAGAACTATTTAAGTGTAGTTTATTTACCTTTTTACAAGAAAACACAACTTTTGGACTTAGTTTGGATCAATTAGGCATAATTAATGGAAAAGCTTAATTTTTCAGCCTCAAAAATTAAACAAAAACAAGATGAGAACTTGAACATGTTGAAGAGTACAAATACTTAATATTTTTCCACTTTCATGATTAATCATGTGTCTGCAGCCTGTTTGACCACATAGGCATTTTTGCCTGCACCTCTATTTCAGTTCGCTTTGTGTGCACAGCCATGAGTTTGTGTGTGCGCCTGGGTGGGTGGGAGTGCTGTTGTATCATCCTCCTAAAACCGGCGCGGAAGAGAGATGTGGATTGGCTGAGGTTTTATTCCCCTCACTCTTAGAAATGTAAGAAAAATAGCACAGTGGAGGAAGGGAGTAGATGAAAATAGCTCAGTAGGCAACCGCTGACTCACAAGGCAAAGCTGGGAGTCAGGATGACATCTATTCCAATATACATCAAAAATCAGCTTGTGTAACTACCTTTTTGTCCATGAACTGACAGATCTCAGTGCCCCTTGCCACATCCTGTATGAATTTGATGCAAATTTCTCGTCTGTTGCTGCATTAAAACAGGGAGGTGACATTACAGGTGCCGTTTATTTCTTTTGACAGCTCAGAGTTTTTGGGGCATGAGAGCTGGTTAGATGTGATGTAGCGTGATCAGCTAACAATTCGGCTTATTCATCATGCCACTCATGGAGGGCAGGCTGTCAAAGTTTAAGTTTTTTTTTTTTAAGCACTGTGAAATGGAACACAAACATGAACTGAACTCATATTTGAATCATTCCAATTAAAATATCAGCTACGGTACGAGGACAAGTTTCTCATGCAACCACGATTGAGAAAGTTGCAGGAATTACAAGGAGGTGTGGCATGTTAGGAATTTTAAATGGGAAATGTTTTCATTCAGTTCACTATCTGGCATAAGATAAAACATTTTATTGAGTTTCTGATATTTTGGAAAAGAAAATCAAAAGCTGGAAATGTCATCACACCCAGTTCAGGCTGACAGCGCTTTAAGTAAGTTATTGAAACACTCTTCAACTGCGGCTGCTACATCCCACCCCACTGTGGGCAGCAATCAAAAGGATCTCACCAAGCAGCTGCAATGAACAATCCAGACTCTCCACCTTAAAGTCTAATTAATACTTACTTACCCGCTATAGTTTCTGCTTGACCGGAAAACTTCAGTGACATAAATTTTGTTGTGACTTTTGTTGTATGATTATCTTCCAACAACAATCAGTCAGTACTTGATATAGCTTGAAAGTATTCTGCAATTTTTGTTTTAGTATTTTCAGTTGGAATATTTTACAATCGATGCACCAAATTTCTAACAGTTTAACTTGGGTTTTATCTTTTGGAAGCAGCTGATTGGTGCTTTCAGGATGTGCAGCCTGGCAGCAGCATACAATTCAGGTTATTTTGGGGAATACATGTAATTAAATACAAAAAAAAAAAAAAAAAAATCTGAGTCTTAAATAATTCAGACCCCAATAACTGTTTTCTTTCAGGTTGAGGCTCAGAACGATGCAGTCTCTTTTTGGCGGTGGGGAGCTCGGGCTGCTGGGAGGAGGAGGCAGCGAATCGGGAGGCCTAAAAGAGGATGGCTGCGGCAGCATGGCATGGAGGACCTCGGCTCTTCCTTCTGACGATGTGTACTCCGCATCCCACTTCACCCTCATCTCCGCCTATCAGGAAATCAAAACAAGACTGGCCAGCCTGGAGCGAGAGAACACCAGCATCAAGAGGAAGCTGAAGATCTATGAAATTAAGGTGAAAGCATTTTCAAGACCAACATTTGGCTGCTTTAAACAAAAAACAAAAGCAAAAAAAAATAAAAAAAATCAACACTGTTGTTTTTGTCCTTGGTGTCAGATAGAAGGATTCCTGGTTTGTGCTGTTGATTTACTGCCAAGGCTAGAGAGCCACTCAACCTTTTTCCATTTTTATTAAGGTGGTGAGAGTTTCAAAAAGAAACAACAGAGTCCAGGCTGTGCCAGAATCTCTGCAGATTCTGTGCCAGAGATTCTGACACAGAATCTCTGGCGGAAGCTAAGATTAGGGTGATGGCAAGGAGGCTTTCCAATCTCAAAGACTTAGAGCTCATAACCAAAGATAAATTATCAAAAAGCAGTGGAAACGTTCACATAGATGGTTAGCAGGTAAAGGAAGATTTATTGCTGTAATGCCAATAAATATTTTTTCTGTTGGTTATTGGAAAGGATAGAAATGCTTTTTTGAAAATAAACTGTAAATACAACCTGATTAAAAAATAAAACTAAAACTCTTTTACATTGCTTTATTATTCTCTCAGATACTACTGGCTGGTCGTAATTTTTATTTGATTGAATTTTATGTAATGTCTGGAGAGTAGGTTTAAAGACTACAGAAAATGTTGATACTTATTCTGGGACTGGTATGTTTTGAAATGAAAATAATACATTGGTTGCTTTTGAATTCCTTTTATTGTCCAAAATAAAAATAAGAAATGTAATGTAATGCAGTGTGAGAAATGAGTCACGTCAGTTGTTTTTGTGCAGCCAAAAACGGAAAATTAACCCTAAATTTTTGTAGGTCGATAAAAAAAACAAAAAACAACAGGTCAGGTGGCAACCTAAAGGGAGAGTATCGATGCGTTTGTAGGTGTGACAACTTCTACTCCAAATGGCCAACATCTGCACCTGCCTCCACCAAAATCAACACCTGCCTCTCTGTGGAACCGTCCCTGAGCAAACGGCCACCTGTGAGTGAGTCAACAGCAGTTTGGCAGCCTGAAGCCTGCAGGAACAGCTGCTTGCTAAAAGCATCCAGGAGTTCTGACTCTTTGCTCCTTAAACTTCATTTGCACATATTTGAAATTCTCCAGTACTTAATTGACTGTTTGGGTGTATTTGTTTCAATAATGATGTTTTTGCGGCTTTCTTTTGATTCCGCTTTAACCTACTCTATACAGTAGACCATATTGAAATCCTTAAAGTAGGAAAAATAAGAAATGTCTGCTCCTGTATAATTCCTAGAATAAGCAAAAAACCTAAGACTAATGATTAGTGGAATACTCTTTTTTTTTTCTTCTACTAATCCTCCTTTGATTTTAATTTCAACAATTCATCTCTCCCCCTCACTGCTCACATCATTATCTCCTTTTGCTCCCTCGTGCTTCATCCTTTTTTGTGTCATGCAGCACATTCCTCCTCCCATGTAGATCTTTCTTTCAACTGCTTTTCCCATTTTTACTTATTTTCAGTCCTCCTACATAAATTCGTTGCACTCATTTTCCCTAAAGCTCCCCTGATTTAATCTGTATGCCAATTCAGCTATTGCTGGAAGGATTTCTGCCTCACCTGCTGTCTAATCGAACCAACAAGTCTCATCTCCAAACATCAAACATGTAGGTCAGACTGTACTTTGAATCGAGTACCTCTACTGGCACACTAATTAATCCTGGATACTCAAACAGGTAATTGAATATGTAAATACCAGTCACTTCTTCATCCAAACATTGAATCATTCCATACCATGGCAGCAAGTGAGTAAAATGTATTTATGTTGCACAAGAGCGTTAACAAAGACAAATAAAAGCTTACAGCATGAAGAAGAGCTAAAAACAAAACATTTATATGATCAAACAGGTCATAAAAAATATTTATAAGGTCAAACTGATTAATTACCTAAACAAAATAATCCAGCTTTACAGAAGATTTGACATTTATGCATTGCAAAGATGAAGGCAACACTTTCCATATCGCCTTTAAAAGATTTTGTCTTAAAATGAGTCGGTGGCACCACTATGACCTCAAACTACAACAAGAGGTGTAAAGCTCTGAGAGGTCACAGATAGAGGGAGCGGCAGCACCATAAATAAAATTAAAATACAGGGTTAATATTTAAATATGGATTCCTAAATGTACACCCCCCCAGAAATACTGATACCTCTTTCAGATTTAGAGTTAAAGAATGTGGTGATGGAAGTGAAGCCTTCTTATCTGAGAAATGAATAATCAAAATTATGAGTGGAAACATGTAAAGGGTGGCTTTTAAGTAAAGATTTTCTGTTTTTGTTTTAATATTAAAACAGATTTATTATTGAGATTATTGAGAAATAAGTTAGCATGTCATTTTTTGATAAATATGGATATAAACTTGCATTATGTTATCTTTTAAGAGAGACCTCTCATCTCCAAATGTTCTAAAAAATGGTTTTTTTGGTCCTGGGATTGAATGTTGAACATGCCTGACAGAAGGTGGCGCTACAGTCAGTTCACTTAGGAAGTGGAAAATTTGCTACAACTTTGACTTTTACACAAATGACTTTTTACCCCCAAATGATTGACTGCAGAAGGAATGGGGTATTTGACAATGAATTGAGCTAATCTCGACATCAACCACCAATAAACCAATCAGCAGTCTCTGCCTGCAAGGTGCTCTGCAGCCGACCTCCACCTCAGGTTTTGCTATTAGACTGTGGTTTAGTCAGTGATGTGCTTACTGTGTTGTCATTGGTGTTTCTGTGTTCTGTGTCTTCTGTGTTGCAGGCTTTACTTTTCCAAACAGAACACAAGAGAGTTCCCAAAATATAACCATGCAGACAAATACTAATTACCAGGAGCTGCTGCTATAATTACAAATCAATTTAAATAACTTAATACTTAAAGTGAAACTGATTGGGCACAGTTATTAAAAATCATAATATTCCTGGGCTCATATGTACCTAACAGTGAAGTTTGGCTTCATCGTTTATTTTCCGGACGCTCCAGATGGTTTGTTACATAAAATCATCTGGGAAGTCATTGTTGGGAAGGATTTTTTTTAAACAGGCCAGGTTTTTTCCAAAAGGAACTTGGCAGTAGATTGAAAGAACATAACAGCTCAACAGAGTGGAGCCAGTTGGTGTAATCAAGCCAGTCAGGAAAGAAAGAAATACACTTACAAAAGTCGCAGTCATCAACACTAATGATTGTAGTTAAAATCGCCATATTATGTAAAATTCACTTTGTTGAGCTTTACATCATGTTATAATATTATTGCCTCATCTAAAACACACCTGGATTCCTTCCTGCATCTTTGAGAAATCCTTTAATCTCCCATGGCAACCATTCAGCTGTGGAAATGGCTGAATTTCAGCTCCTCTGCGCCTCAGAGGTTCTGCTCTGAGGTGCAGATCCTCCTCAGAGCAGAAGTTGCCAAGCTGCCGCTCGTCCGTTTCACAGAGCAGAGCAGCTCCTTCAGACTAGCAGCAGCAATTAGCAAACACCTGGAAGAACTTTGCATCAGCTGAGCTCATTATATGAGTGCAGCGCTGGTAAAAGCTTTGCTAAAGGGTTAATAGAAGAGTGCTGTTGTGATGACTTTCGACCTCAGCTTCAGTATAGAGTTTCAGAAAGAGCAGGAGTTTTTAAAGAGACAGAAGACCAATTTCAAGGCATTATATTATGAAGCCAAATTTCTTCTAATAAAAATGTTATATATAGCATTTTAATAACAACTGAAGGTAACAGTTACTTGAATGTGCCATAAAATGGTACTATACGTCCCTGGAAAACACAATACTGCCTCTTTAAACCCATTACTAAACCTTTAGTTTCTTTTACAGAAGAAAGCAAGCTGCACACATTAGTGAACCATATTCCTTTAGATTTCTGATATACCATGGATGGATGGATGGATGGATGGATGGATGGATGGATGAGTGTTCCTCATCTTGTATTCGTCCTGTCTGGATTCTGTGACAGACTTGTTCTTTCTTACATCTCATGTTTAATCATTATTTCAGGTTCGATAAGGAGAAGAATTTTGACTAACACACTCGGCCTCAGACAACCGTGTTAGTAACAAAGCTGCAGCAAACAGAAAACTCCAGAGCGCAGCTGCTGCTATGATGGATGGGAACACTTCCGGCTGCTTTGAACATGGGCTGAAGCGAGGTTCCTCTCCAGTTCAGAGTTCCTGAACCGCAGCACTGTCAGAAAACTCTGGCCCTTGGGGGCGACTGCACATGTTTACCCCATTTACTGTTAAACCGAGCAAAGAGAGATGCTCTTCTAAATGGAAAAGGGTTGTTTTCTCCTCAAATAGACATTGCATCAGCGAGGCAATGACTTCACACAGAAAATGAAAAGCCCTTATGGTAGGCACTCTAAATGGAAATGTGTTCATTTAGGTTGAACGACACTCAGTTATATAACCAGCATGTCTGGATCTCAGCGCTCTGCTAACAACCAGAGTTTGGTTTTGTAAGCTTAAAATCTTTAGAGTTTAGATGGAATCTGCTTTAGCCTTCAGCTTATAATTCCCGGTTGTGCTTTCACTCAGCTTAAATACACTGTTCATTAATTTAAATCAAAAACGAGACTTTTCAGAAGCGACCTGATTGAAATAAACAGCCCCTCGACAGCAGGTTGCACTCACTAATAGATGTGTCGTAATCCTCAAAAGTGGATTGACTGGCCAGTGCTGCTGAAGCTGAAGACAGTAAAGCTTGTTTTGACAGAAGGGTTCACAGTCTAATTTCTGAGCTACAGGAAGCCAAAAGGAGCTTGAGGTCCTTTGGTTGTCTCAGGAGATTGCTGATTTACCTAAGTTGATAGGAAAATGGATGGAGCTAAATGCAGAGCAATCCTAGTAGAAGTGGGATGAAGGTTCATCTTCTAGCAGCTTAACATGCAGCCAAAGCTGCAATGGAAGGATTTAGATCAAAGCATGTGCATGTGCTACACTGGCTCAGCCAAAGTCTATAACTAAACCCAATTAAGGATTTCATGTAAGGATTGAAAACTGTTGCTCACATATAATCTCCATCCGATCTGAGTGAGCTTGTGAGCTATTGTGCAAAGAGAAATGGGTAAATATTTAGTCTCTAGACACGACACTGGTAGAGATGTACCCCGCGTGACTTTCAGCTTGATTAACTTTACCAACTATGTCAGACGTCAGAAGGAGATACAAGATATTCTCTCCAAAAGATTACCATTAAGCTAGCAGAATAAATACTTCATGTTACTGAAACATGGCAGGAAAAGCAGCATTGTAGTCTTTACTGCAATATATTGTTTTAATGAACATGAACATTAATTAACTGTCTGGTGTGTCTTTGTCTTTGCAGTTCCCAATGATCAGCGAGTTTGGTGAGGACACCAACTCCTACTGCTCCTTTGAGAGTAAAGACACGGCGCTGCTGCAGTCAGAAAACGGCAACCTGCACCAGCGAGTCAACGTCCTGACCCATGAGGTACAAACCCAGTAAAACAAGGGGAAAGAGAATCCAATTTTACATGTGTTGCTTATTTTTTTAATGCGGTGACTAAAAGAAAAGCCTTATCAGACTAATGTCTTTTTTAGAGGACTCATTCAGTGGAAATCCTTCTTCCATTAAAACCTAATTTAATTACAGCAGAATTTAGGTCAAGAAACGTCCAGAGCTAATTATGCTGCTGGAGCTGCTGTCTGGGCAAAAATGACGAGGAACTGATACAACCGGATAACTGTTCAAGAATGAAGAAAGACACCAGAGCTTCAGGCTGATGTTCTTTGAGATGCTTTAGAGATTACTCTGTAGAAGCTGTCTTTGGAAAAGATGACAGCAACATCTTTGTTAGTGCGCGTACATGCTTCATACGAGCACATTTCAAGAGTGGGGCTTTGAGTGTTTTTCTGCTCAGCTGCCGCTCCAGTGCTCTCACGACTGTGTGAACGAGAGCACGGGGAAACGAGAGGCGGCTCGCACAGGAAGGCCGCGGTGAAACTGGTAGCAGCAGCGGTGAAAAAAAGAAGAAGAAAGAACAGCGTTAGAGAGCGAGGAAATGGTTTATAAGAGCAGCAGAGATGATTAGCGTGGGACTCCACAGGTCATGGGGTTGTCTGACACCTGGCAATCCGACTGATGAAATGAGACATGGCACTGTGAGCATGCTCTGTGGGAACCAAACCTACACGGCACAGAGAGCCTCAATATACACACAGTACTTAGGCTGCACTCATGTGCCTTCACTGGTGGGTGAACTTTAATGACATCCTATTCTTAATTCACATGTTTTAAAGGGGACTTATTGTGCACTTATTTTAAACAAGTTAGGATAGGTCTTTGGGCAATAGAAAACATATTTTTTGCAAAACATAATTCTCAAATAATGAGATTTCAGTCTAGTTATTTCAACCTGTTTTGAGCTCCGTTCAGAATGAGTTGTTTTAGGGCTGTCACTATTATGCAATAAGTTAATTCCTCCTGCGCCTCCAACTCAGATTTCTTCCAGCACTACGCTGTAGCTAATTTCATCCATCTCCTTATCAACAGGTCAGTTTTTCTGTCCCTACTGAGGAAATTCATCCCCAAAGTATGATGATGCCACCACCATTTGTCACTGAGGCAGTGATGCGTTTACTGTCGGTTTTCCTTCCCATTCTGTATGTAACTGATTACTGACTCCTAATTAACCACAGATGTATGATTTTTACTAGTTAGGGGACTTCTGAAGGCAGTTTTATTTATGGGTGGCAATGTAAAAGGGGCTGCATGGAAGGGCATGTCACACATTTTAGATTTATCTTTCTGAAGAAAGTCATGAATTGCTTTACTTCTAGTTGACATTTATACAGGGTTTTCTGTTGGTCTGTCACAGTAAATCCCAATAAATCACTGCTGTACTTTTCACAAAGCTTTCCACAAGCCATCCATGCACCAGTGCCAGATTTCCACTCGCATATGTTCCCATCGACACATTGAGCGTCCGTCCCTGCTTCGGCATGCACCATTAGTGTGTTCCTGTCTGTTTATCTCAGTCCCTCATTGATGCTCCCACTCAATTGCCTGGAAGTGACCATGTTTTCTTTCTGCATGCTTTCATAAGCTCGTTCCCTCGCCTACTTTGAAAATCTCTTAATTTCAATCGGCTTTGGAGAATCTCAGTGCTCTCAGATCTGCCAAATAAGATTGGGTTTCACTGTGGCACTCATCGTGCCACACTGTAAGAAAAGTAAGCCACCGAGATGTTAAGTGGGCCCCTTTTTTAAAACACTTGTGACATTAGGGAAGTGCTGTGTTGCACATGCTGACGTCTTAGATATTCGGTGTCCCAATTTCACCCGGTTACAAAACATCTTCTTGAGGGACACGTTTGATGACTCCCTGAATTGAAGTCTTCCCTTCATTTTCTCCTTTGTGGGGAAGTTTGAAAACTAAGAAGGGAGGAAATGTGTCAACTTGATTCGTTGTCTGTGTGAGTCTGCCTGCTTTTCAGCATATTTTTTTTTATATCTGTCTCTCTTTAGCTGCAGAAGAGAAAGGAAAGGGAGGAACAGCTGGAGGATGTGATCCAGGCCTACGAGAAGATCCACATGGAGAAAAGCAACCTCCAGAGGGACCTCGACAAGATGGTTAGAGACGACATTCAGATAGCTTTACGTTAGACTCGAATGGTTTATTCAGCATGTATTAGTTTTACACTTGAGATTTTTTTTAAAAAGCAAGAGTTGATATCATTAATAGTTAATGAAATATGTGTTTAGATGTAAAGAATTATATAACTCATGAATACACCAAGAGTTCTTCCAGTTTGGTTCCAGTTCAGTGAAACATAGCAGCTGTCTGCTGCAGAAATGTTCTTATTTCTGTATCCTGAAAGCTTGAGAAGTTAGCATACAAATTTACCTTCTGCATTTTTTTTAAGCTTTTTTTTCAATTACTTTTAGCAACTTGATGGCAATACATTAATAAATATTTTTCAAGTTCATACCCCTTGAAATCTCTTACATTGCAGCCACAAACCTCAGTGTTTTTAATCAAGATTTCCTGTGAGAGATCAACAGAATGAAGCTGAAGTACATCAAGGAATCGAAGTATGGCCTGCATTTGTATTGTGCCCCATGAGTAAATATTTTGTAGATGAAGTTGTAATTGCATCTTGCACTCCAGTTAGATTGGATGGGGAGCATCTGGGAACATTAATTTTGAAGTCTTGTTTTTTTTTTTTTTTTTTAGCCCTTAACTGAATCAAAGACACAAAAGTTAAGAAAACTAAAAATCCATACGGCTTTGGGGTTTATATCAAGACAGGAATTACAAAGAGCGTTATTAGAACAACAGACCTCAATGTGTGTATTTTTAAGGATTTCGATGTACTAGAACAACACAAAGTAATTCTTAATAGTAAAGCAGGACACAAAATGTTTTTTTGTTTTTTTTTATTTTGTGGATAATGAGACTGTCTTATCAGCTTTAGCCAAAGTCTTCACAAGGTTTTTCTTCTGTGGTCAATCTGCACATTTTGGACCAAAATATGTTCATATCAAAGACAAAAATTGTCTGATTCCTGAGCTGTATGATGGTTGTACAGATCAGGATACAGACATATCAAACTATAATATGTCTGTACTTACATGTTATAATTTGAACAGATGAATGTGGCAGCTTCAGGGATCTGGAAGTTGTTCTCAAGGATGAACCAGACTGGTGCAGCGCCACAATTCTCCTCCTGATGTCGGATTTCTCTTGACTTTTCAAACATGCCGTAAGAGAAAACTGTGCTTCAGGTGTGGCCTAAAATAGTCCCAAAGGTCTCCCTCCAATTTACTTGGATATGTTAGTTAATCTATCAAAGCCATGACAATTTCTTCTGGGCTTTCCGTCACTCCATAAAGATCCTTCTTATTGTCAATTTTCATTAAACACTTTTAGAGAATTTGGATCTCTTGATCATTTTAGGAGCTTAAGCACCTCCCAACAAAGCCTTGCTGGTGAACAAAGTTCATTTACGTCTAGTCCAACATCAAGTTCACAGGTTTCATAAACTGGTAGTTTTGGCTGGAGGAGAGAACATCCAATATTCACAGTAAAATATGCTGCCGATCATCAAATCTTTCACTGTAGGCAATTTCTGCTAAGCGATAGTACCTTTCTTTTTACAAAAAACAAAACAAAACATGAATTTGCTGATCCTGCAAATTATAATCTGGCTAAAAATATTTTTGGAAGAGAGATTCTTCTCTCAGCAATTGTTTTAATTATTCCTGTTCCCCCGAAGAAATAAGCGGCTTGTGGTTTAACGTTCCTTTGTGTATCGCTCCACCGCTTAAAACCGTGAGAATCTCATTTATTCTAAGTGGTTACAAATCAACACGAGGCTGAGCTGTCCGACCGAACAGATTGGCTGGCTGAACTTTCCTCGGTGCCCTTCTGAGGTAATAAAGCATCTCACTTGACAAGGGAGTCCATCTCACAGAGTATCTTCAGCAGCTTTAAACTGTCACAGTGATGAAGGAATGAAGTGTGCCAAAGATGTTGGAGCTGCCACCTGGCAGGGACCATCACAGTGTCACCTGCAGCTCATTAATAGGACTTCATCAGAAAACTGCGCCTCGCTCACCTTCCAGCCTTTCGCTCACTTACTCATTAACACGTCTGTAAGAGGATAGAGAGATTTAGAAATTTATGTCATTTACTGTTTTAAAAAAACAGTAAATGACATAGTTAAATGATGTGGAGATGAATCACTTCTTGAGAAGCTTTCCTTTCTCAGAGCCTTTCTCTTTATTCAGAACTATGCTGCGATTTTAATCTTTGGCAAAAGTAACCAGAGTAAATACAAATTGTGATTTTCTAGAAATGTTTTCAATTTGGGAAGGAAACAAGCTTTCCAAACCAAACAAGTCCTTTGTGAAGAATTGCCTTCTATGTCTAAAACCTGTTTGGGCAAATTTTGATGTCCACAAACATCAAGCCTTCATGTTGCCTTGCAATTGACTGCTTATGGTACCTTTTCCATGTAGGAAATTTGCCTCCCTCACTCCTTTTGCATAATTGCTTTAATTCAGACACAGTTAGTGTTATTTTTGCAGAGTAGTACCAATTCCTGTGTTTGACAATTGATTTAAATATCACAGTATTGCACCATGTGCCACACATAAATAAAGACAACATTTTACCTTGTTCTCAGCTGTGCGACAGATTGGGCTGTCTTTTCATGATTTATGTGGGTGATTTCAGACGAACCTGGTGGAGAAACATGTCGAGCGGATCCTGGGCCTGGAGTCTGTGCTGAGGCAGAGGGATGAGTCTCTGCAGAAGCTCAACATCCAGCTGCACAACAAAGACATGCAGTACCTGCAGCTCCACGCTGGCCCTGACAAACACAGTAAGCAGCTTTGACCCCTCAGTTACAATTAGTGGACATGTTTTACTGGACAAATTGAGAAATTGAGAAAAAGTAAGAGCAGTCATTCCAAAGACATGTAGACACAGGAGGAAAACAGCCTGGCTCTTGTCTGTTGTTGTAACTTTTATAAACCAGCGAGTGTGTATTGTTTCTTGTTGGCTGATCATCTCTGCAGAGAAACAGACTGTTTGCCAGAGTGCAAATCTTTTTGTCGCTTTTTGTATGATTTATGACTGGTTACAATATGCAGATTTTTGGGATTTGTTATGTTTATGTGACTCAGCATTGCACTTTCTTTTCTTTTATTGACTTTTGCTATTGCCATATACTGTATATGTCTACGTTTTCCTATGGGTTCTAATGCCTTCTGTTAGTCTTTCCTCTGCCTCTGCATGTTTCCAGACAGTCCAGAAAGTTTTAGCTGTCTGATCTGGGATCTTCATGACTGGGTCTGTCATGTTCTGCCAAATGTTCCTCGTCGTTTTGTTATACTTCTTAAGCAACACCTTTTTTTCCCAGTCCTTTCAATTGCCTGCTGCCTCTCAGTCAGACATCTATTTTAGTTTTTCTTGACCTATTCAGAGTTCAAATGTTTTGTAAAACACTGACCTGCCAAATCAAATTTAGCTTGATGTAAATCTGAAGATGATTTCATTGATATATTTAAACATTGAATTTTCCATTCTACCATCGAAGCTTTGTGTGTCATAAACAAACCTAAAAAGACTATGTTCAATTAATGCTACTTATTAGGAATCTACTAAACTAAAGCAAATTGGGACAGCTGAATCAAATCCAACCATGATGAGCGATATAGACTCAAAATCTTACCGCAATGTTCTGCCATGTATTGTGATAACAATAAAAATGACTAAGAAATCATTTGCAACATTTTTGCAGTCTTTTTTTAAACAGTTGTATTGGTGTTACTGTATATAACTACAGTCAAAACACAGTTCTAAGTAAAATCTATTCTGAAATTGAGTTTTTTATGTTAGACTGCACATAAACTGCATTAGATCATATTTCTGAATTTGACATTTACTGACTTATATGGAATCAACAGTTGAGAAAATAGTGAAAGTGACAATTTTGACAAACTGTTGGGGTTTTAAGACATAATTTACTGGACTTTATTGCAAAGAAAAATTACATTTTATTATCCTGAGGAGAAAACTTTCATGATTACGATAAACAATATCTAAATGCCTTTTCTCTTTCAAATTGACTTCATGTTAATTCTCTGCTTGTTACAGTATCACCTGATAAAGGAATCAAAATTTCTTTATTGTCGTTGTGCAAGAAAGCACAATAGAAATTAAAAACTCTCAAAGGCAATTCAATTAAATGTTAAATAGTAAATAAATAAATATATTTAAATAAATATAAAAAAAACTTAGCAACACCAACTAAGATGTAAAGACAAAATAGCAGCTTCTTTAACGTCAAAGTTCGAAAATAAAAAGTTATGTAATTGATAAAAAGTGCTTTGGAGTTAAACTTCAGTCATTCTGGCTCTAAAGGCATTTGGCATTGCAAGATGTGTGCTGTACATCGTATTATTCAGCCCATCTGCACCACCAAATGATCTCTGCTGTGGGTAATCTGCACGACTAAACGTGTAAAAGAAAAGCAACTTAACAGAGAACAATACAAATTCCTGCAAAACAAATGCAGTGCAGTGGAAACAACACCGCTCAGTCTGCCGTACTGCGGAAGGACTGAAGTAGATGGGGTTCTGTCAACTTTAATTGCTTTGCATTGTGACCTTGTCAGTGACGTGGGCGGCTGAAACATGGAAGAAATGTAGCAGTGCCACCTCAACAGATGCCTGTGCCGTAGTAAACCCTGATGAGGAGGAGTTTTCATCCTGCTCAGGCATCAGACTGGCAGAAAACTCATGGAAATTTGCATCAAATCTGTTTGTCTTCCATCTTTTTTTTTTTTGCTTTAAATTGTGATGTACAAATGAAAAAAAAATATGTGTAGTACTAAGTTTGTACTGTGTATTTGCGCATACAAGTATTTTATTGAGGAGGCAGGAGCAAAGATAAAAGATGATACTGCTGTGCCGTTGCTATGTCTTCTGTAGCTCAAGGACTGTGTGAGCGGAGCTGAATCACTAGCCAGCCCACACAGATCACATCACCCAGGTACACACTGAAAGATGCTGCCCTTAGAAGAAGTCAGCTCTCTGGCTCTTTTATAGTCATCGATTGTACAACCGCGGACAGCGGGGCGGTGCATTACTCAGGGAAAAAAAAAAAAAGAAGAAATAGAAGCTCAGTGTTTATATCTATTTTTTTGTGCTGCGTGTTTACACCCTTTCCTCTCATTTCTTTTGCTTCCTTTCTCCCAGTGTTGGATTGCCCAGCTCTGACCCTTCAGAGCTCGCGCAGCCTGGACACCCTGTCAGACCTGAAGCTGCAGCGGCTGGAGGCCGAGCTAGAAGGGGCGCGGCACGAGGCCCAGGGGGCGTGTCAGCGAGAGGAGGAGATGAAGGCGGAGGTCGAGCGGCTGAAAGACGAGATCAGACAGCTGCAGGACGACCAGAGGGAGAGGGTCAGTGTTGCTTTGTTTTCAGTCTGGTACACGGTGTCTGGACCATTTAAACAGACAGAAATGTACCGAACTGTAAAATAGGAAAAAAAAAAAAAAAAAAACTCGCAATAAAGTTACAGTGCCTTGAAAAAGTATTCCTGAACTTTGAACTTTTGCACATTTTTTCACATCACAGCCACAAACTTAAATCAATTTTATTGGGATTTTAACACAACGTAGCTCATAATTAAGACAAGTGAAATGTGATTATCAGATTTTTTTTTTAGCTGGTATTCGTGTTCAACCCCCTCTGACCCTGGCACCCCTAAATAAACTTTACAGCACTAACTTCCCTTCAGATGTATTTTACGATACATCTATGATACATCTGAAGCAATGATGATTCTGGGTACGCCATCAGAAACGTTTTGCAGACAGAAACATGGCATGTTTGGTCATTTCTTTTACAGCAGATTTTGTGCATTTGTCCACATTCTCAGCAGTAATAAAAAAATTTTTTTTAGTTTTCTTAGTTTGTCTTTTGTTTACACACAGTTTTATCCTTAATATATTTTTATAATTAGTACCAAAACTAATGTAAATCAAAAGACATCCTGCGTGTGGCGGTGAAAGTAAATATAAGACTCAGTAAAATGATGAAAAAAATATTACTACTATAAATCATATTACTATTGTTATTTGTTTTTTTTATAACAATAATCATGATATATTTTTTTAATTGGTACATCCAAAAGAGTCCACATCTTTTTTCTGAACATACAGCAAGTACAACAGAGGGGCAACCACTCAAAGCTTTTGCACAGTTTTTTTTTTTTATATATATAGTATACTGTCTCAATGGTTCAATGGATGATGAAAGCCATGGGCCTCAACTTGACAGCTACCACTGATCTCTAGTTTAAAGCTGGAGGCAACGGGGCGAACAAAGGCAGAATTTAAGATTGATGTTAGATTGACTGTTCCTTGGAAACGTAGTTGCAATCCTCAGTATATCTGCATTTACCATGTTTTCTTTTGAAAAAGTGATAAAAGCCTCATTGTGTTATCTTATGTATGATTAATATATGTCTTAAATATATGTCTTATCTGACATATATTTAAGCTGAAGGTGTTTTAAAGAAAATACATTTCACAGCGCCTAAATTAAGCTGTCAGTTTAAAAGGAAAAAAAAATCCAGCCACTTTTTCTTTGTGACAGTAAAATGCTGAGAACATACATGAATAACAGTCTTTGAGCTTGTGCTCTTCATTCTGAAGGTTTTTGTCCCTGCTGTCTCTATGCTGTCAGATGTTGTCCAATATCCCACCAGCAACCTGCATGGTAATCTAATTTCATGCTCTACTTCTGCAGGAAATGACTTCTCCGTGCAAGCAGTGCGATGTGGAGTGGATAAAGAAGGTGGGAGATGAGCAGTAAGTGACCACTGACAATCTCTTAGCAGGGGCCGAGGGGAGGGGAGCCCATGTGAAGACGGAGACGGAAGGAAAGAGGGAGAATGGCTGAGTTAGCAAGAAGGAATACAGGCTGAGCAACGATCAGAAAAAAAAAGAGCAAGATTGAGAAATGTTTCAGCAGAAGCTCATCTCTGCTGTCCTGCTGGGATGTGCTCAGGCCTAACTCTAGGGGCCTCATTAGGAAGCAAACAAGTTCTCCAATCACTGACTAACTGGGTTCAAACAGCATTAACAGAGGAGTAATGTTGTTTGGATTCTCTGGCCTGGTGAACAAACTATTCAAGGTGCCATTGGCTAATTTTCATTAAATAAAGTTTGTGAGGAGCCATCACTAGGCAGTGTTTCACTCATGGTCAGAAGTTTGCTGAGCTGCTTTAGTTTGGTGAAAATGAAAGAAAGGCGAAACATTCTAACTTCATGTTACAACTGGCTCAAGTTATTTAGTCTAATTTTGAAAAATGCTCTCGCAGGCAGAGCAGGTGAAACATAGAGAGAGATCAAACTAAAACAAAGGCAAGATGACCAACAAAAAGAAACAACAAAGCAACTAAAAGAAAATAGAGATTTAGACTTGATGAATAACAGGGTCTTAACAGGAACCGTGAAAAGAGAGATGACTGTTTGTATAATGAGTAAAAAAAAGGCATCTGATAGCTTTAGCATGAAAATACTAATAGAGAAATGTTATATCTATAAATGTGAAAACTGAAGAATTTTTAGAATTTGACAGAACACTTTTAGCAAATAATCATCCTGAGCAGCAGGGGGCAGTGTATGCACAAACCAAAACGTCTTCCTGTCCACTTTGCACATATTATCAGTGTATTTTTGCCTTAAAATCCTAATAAAGTGTTGATTCTTTCCTCCTCTCTTACCATTAACCACCAGAATGAAATCTTACACTGTTTAGAATTTTATCTCTGTTTCTTGCTGGAAGCGAGGTCGGTCTCTTATCTTCATCTGCGTCTAAAGTTGCCCCTGACTTCTGATGTTTACAGGGTGTCAAGTATAAAAAAGGAAGAAGAAAAAAAAAAAAGCCGCAGCAGGTTGGGCAACTGACTCCCACTCAATGAAACCCCAGAGGTGTTTCGATGGGGAGCAAACAGAAAGTAAATGGTGCGACAGCAGTCAGAGGCTGAGTTTTTTGTGTGTGTCGAGTGTGCGGTGGAAGTCTGCTACTTTTTTCCAGACCTTGGTCACCTTTTGGTTTTACTCAACAATATTGCTCACTCCCACTGAATTGCCTCTACACTTTTTCCTGGAGCATTTTCTTGTAATTGGGTCTGTTTAATGTAAATTGCACAGCTTATATAAGGAGGTTTTGTCAAGAATATTAGCACAATACATAACCCTTATAGTTAAGTCTTCTGTCTGTTAATTAGTGGTGATATTTAGAAAACCTCTCCAGTATGTAAAAGTTTGTTTTGTTTTGTTTTGTTTTTTTGCAAACAGCAACATAATCAAAGTATCATTACATATATTATTTTATCTTCATTTATTGTTGTTGTTGTGTTAATTTATGCCTATTTCCATCCAGTGGCTCCACTTCGCTTCTTGTAACTGCATTTGCGGACTTGTTTCCCTCAGATGGAACCGTTAATTTGCAAACAAGCTACCCTCGTCAACCACAAGCCACAGCACTGTAGGCGCCAGCAGGCACCTGGCAATTACTCCCCCCAACCTCCACTCTACCAATTCAAAACTATTCCTTTGCGGAGAGACTGACTAATCTGTCCTCAATTTACAGAAATCGAGAGCAATTTCAAATAAATCACAGCCTGTTCAGGTGGAATTCCCTCTTCGAGTTGAGAGTCCAAGCAAAAGCGAAGATTAAATCTTGTGTTCCGATTGTTCGCAAATTCTCAACTTAGTGAATTTGTAGTTTTTCAGTCATGTTTAAAATGCCAGTTGTAAAATTTAAGCTCAGCTGTCTGTTTTGAAATATTTTGCAAATTGTAATGGCTATCATTTATAATGTTCTCAACTAAAAACATTCTAGTTCTGTCATTAAGATGCAAATCTAAAGTTAGCATTCTAATGTCCACAAATAACTATTTGTGGATTCAAATTCAAATTTACTTTTGAAACTGTAACAACCTATCAAAAGTTATTTACTTTTGATAGGTTGAAACTGGCCAACTAAACTCTTGCGTTAATGCAATTTTTTCTGGGATTTACTTGACCTCGTGGATGAAATGTAGGACCAATGATGAGTTTTTATAGTGGAGGCTGAAATTCTGAAGGTACTATAACAACTGGCTACTCCTATTTGCTATTCAGTCCTTTTGTATAATGAACACAGTTTTCTCTACTTCAAAGACTCAAAGCATCACCCCGTAACTGTGGCTTGGTGTGAGAGCAGTTTGACACCTTTCTGTGTTACACTAAACAGTGCGCGACAAAATTCAGAATATGGGCTGCAGAGTGTGGGAAAAAAAAAACACTGTTTGGTTTCTGAGAGACCCCAACCCTTTCCAGAAGGTCTAAATAAAAAAAACAGTCAGCTTTCTTCTCTTGTATTTTCTGTCATTCTCTCAGTTAAGAAAAAGAGAAGTATTACGTGCACCAGTGTGCATCCTGAAGTCATGTTTCCCTGAATGTGTGCCAACAGCGAGGGAACGTCAGATCCCAGAGGCAGGTGTGGAGATGGCCTTTCCTTTAAAACATCAGATCGGGGGTCAGATTTCAGCCTACACTCACCTCCCACTCACACACTCACTCACCCACGCACGCACACACACGGTACGCTTCTCCACCTGATCAATCTACTTCCACATCCCCATCATCAATGCTGCATTGGCATTATCACACCCCTCCTACGCACTGTAGCATACACTGTACAAAAACTTGCACACTCGCATTCAAGAACGAAAAGAGGGGAAAAAAGGAGCATATGCACAAGAGAGGAAATGCATGTAAGCAAATGTGAGAAGCATTTTTAGTTGTTTGGGAGACAAACAAACAACTTATTACTTCTGTGCCTCTTTGCTCTCTGAGAGGGCGTAGAGCCAGGACTGAGAGGTGTTGCGCTCTGGCCAGGACCTGTTTCAAGAATCTGCTAAAAGACATGAGCAAATGTGAAATGTGACATGGCATACGTGTGAAAAGGAAGAGGTGCGTCAGTTTAAAACTGTCAATAAATCCACCGCACATCAGCATTTAGATATGAACAGCCGAAGCGGGGGTAAAGGAAGATAGCCACTTAGTTTCAGGGATGCTTTATAAGACAACAACATTATGCCACGTGCTCCACCCACCATGTCAGTAAGTAATGCAATTGATCGTTATTTTCCTTATGCAGCAGGTTTTAAAGCCACAAACAGCGATGGCCCTTCCGAGCTGAACCAATTCAAACCAAAAGGAAAGATGTCTGTTGCCAGACGGTGGGCTGATTGGGGGTTTGATACCCCCACCCTGTGTGTGAGTCAGCGTAGTCAGTTGAGAAATTAGGTGGGCCATTAACAGGCACAAACTAACCATTGGAAGTTATGAGCTGTTCAGTCGCTCTTCTGTTTTTTTCAGTGCTGGCTTCTCTGAAACAGAGACCCTGATTTTTATGTTAAATGAAATTGAAGGTAAACTTGTTGCATTCACAAATGTGAAGGAGCAAAGAGCTTCCTAATCCAGATTTAAGAATGGATTTCTGGTAATAAAAAAAAAAAAAAAACAAGATAATAAAAATAAAACCTAACAGTCTGTTTGCAATACTAAAAAAAAATATATGCAGGAGTAGCTAAAACTAAATTAGTGTGTGGGTGTGCTGCAGAACATATGTTAAAATTTTACAGTTTGCTAGTTGTGTGGGAAGGATGTTTCTTTGTTGTTTTTGGTTTTTTTCAGGGAAGTTTCTGTCTGTTCGGTTTCATGCTGAAAAACTCCCCATGATATGCAGAAGTTCTGGGTTTTTTATCCATCACAATCTTTATGGAAGAATGAGATCAGTCAATTTTTTTTTAGCAAGGTCATCACATCAAAATCGTTCAACGGCGCTTCACGGCCTTGAGCACAATTTACATCCTCTTTTCAACTCTGACTTTTTCATTTATCTCAAGGCAGATCTGCATGTTGTCTGGGTTCATGCTTACCCTCAAGAGATGCTTCATGGTATGTTGAAGCTTTCGTGTAGGTGTGATGGTTTTCATATGACACACGCACACACACTGTCATATTCTGAAACTTTCAAATTATAAATCTCTTGATGAAACTAATGATAACTTCGGTTTTCTTGAAGTGCAAGCCGTTGTAGAAGAAATTACTCAGATTTTTCTGCGTTATCTTTGTAGATTATATGCTGGATTTCTTGGTTTTGGTTCTAACCCGATAACAAGGGTTGGTATTTATCCCTTTCTGTGCCCGAATGAGTCAATTTCAGATCAAGACTGAGGAGTTTATAAAAACAAGCTGCCATATCTGATCTGACTACCTGTTCGGTTTTATATCTAATTCATCAAATGTCTTAGTTGGTTTTATATTCATCTTGTGAACATATTAACTTACTTTCGACTTGCATAATAAATTTCTGTCCCAATCTGTTTTGATGAAATTAGCTGAGAGAACGACATCTCGTTGCCATGGTTAAAATACGGCACCTCGTAAACCAATCTTTCTTTGGAAATAGAGCCGCTCCGTCAACATAGCCCCTGTGAGCATCAAGGCACATCTTGCAAGAATAGGGTGTGATTTTAAATTATGCGCTCCGACATTCAATCTAAAAATATGTGCTTCTCAATTAGCCACCTGATTTGTGTGTCTCTGCAGCAGGCTTTTTCTGTTTCAGAGCAGATGAAGATTAATTTATGTTCTCATTCATTTGCAGTTCCTGGCTTGGAGCGGGAAAAAAAATTATTTGCATTTTGACAAGAATTTGACTGCAATTATAGTTTAAATAACCACACAGTTGTAACACCTTAACATTGTGCCAACACTTTAATGTTCTGCTGTAACAATGATTATGCTAATTACATAATTGCCCTCCTCCTTTCTTCCTTCAGGGTGAATTTGGCTCTGGCCTACACAGAGTTAACAGAGGAAGTGGGGCGGCTCCAAGCGCTGTGCTCCAAGCAGACCGAGATCCTGAGGAAGGCGGCGCAGGAGCCGGCCAGTCCAGGTTAGCGTTTATGCGTTGAAACACTGCACGTCAGAGAAAATCTGGGTCGAGGCGATCCCGGACATTTTTATTAGAAGAGCCCGGTCTTTCATCTGCAAAAACATTGCAGCAGCACTCTCTGAAACACAGTCACCACAGCTGTGCATTCATTGTGAAACTTAAACATGCAGTTCAAAAGGAAAAGCTCACCGACTCAAAGCAGGATCTCTGATTTAGTTACCTGAAGTACATTGCGTCATCAGACTGTATTATTATGGTACAGAATGTTCATCCCACTAAAACACGCTGAAGTTTTCTCTGGACCCTCCAGTTTTCTGCTGAAGTGCAAAAAAAAAAAAAAATCCTGGGACTTGTGTTGCTCACCAGTCCAGGGTTTACCATGATCACTTCAAAACCAGGCACTGATAAAGCAGATATAAGAACATCAAGTGTGTACTTATCTATTTAGCTTCAAAGATTTTTAAAGTGGGCAAATTAGTGTAAGACAACACCTTCTATTTATTTATTTTATTTTATTTTTTAAAGTAAATTGTGAATTGAAAAGATGTCCTCAGTGAATCTATCACACCTACATTCCTTGCCGCAACAACAGTCTTTGGTGTGAGAGTTGTTACTGAGGGGAGGAAACTGAAAATTGGTTATTTTCAGCAAGCAGTAAAAATAAATCAGAAAGGAAACTGTCCTTTTTGTGTGAACTTTAGGCAAAAGAGAGCAATAGTTTCAGCAGTCAAAAGTAATGATAAACAGAAATGTTTCCATGTTTTATTTAGTTGAGGTTTCTGTCTCTGTCATGGAATATTCTTGGTTTGTAAATGTTTCTGTCTGTGTGTCTAAGAAATTATATTATTATGTTTTACAGAGACTGCTCTGAGACACAGTCTGATGTAATTTCTAAATTAAATTATAATTTAAAAAACACCAGCTATCGGAGATAGAAACTGTGATGATCTCTGTCAAAACTGACTCATCAAAGGACCTAGTAATTGCTCTGTAGGTTATGTTAAATGTGTAACAATCTGAAATTATAATAATATAATAGTAATATGATAAATATTTTTTATCATAGTATTGTGGTATTTTAACAGGGGTGTGTAGATTTTTTATATCCGATCTGCTCTACTTACACATTTGTTTCTTTCAGTCAACTCCTCCTATAGTTCACCTATTTTTCGTATTGTTTTCATGCTGGTTTGCCTTCACTGTTCATGCCCAAATTAGCCTTTTTGTGTTTTGGCGTAATAACAGCTATGCAGTTAGTGTTTTAGATGTTTTTTTTATTATTAAATTAAAATTGTCACACAGTCAGCCTACCTGCGGCCCTCAAGCGACACTGGGCACGAGAGATTCCTAATTTTTAAATTTCCTTTACATATTAATAATTTGTGAGGCATCTTAAAAAGCAGATGTAATGTAAATCAAGTTTGATTCATTAATTGACATCTGCATTGTTTCTCAGTGCTGGTTGTGATTTCTATGTGTTGTTTTCACACTTAAAAAGAAATGGTAGAAAATCCGAGACGCACGTTGTGGAGTAAAAGTAAAGAAGTGCTAAACGGTAGCAACACCTTTTTCTGCATGCACAAAGTAACACACGTTGTCTCACAAGTTTGCATCCAACCACAAACCAAGTTCACAGAACAGAACCTGAGAGAACTTCAGCTAAAGAAAATTAACAACAACAAGGAATGTGGAGATAATATGAATATAATAATATGATAATATTATCATAATAATATGATAATAATATGAGAGAAATATGAATATAATCTATAACAAGAAACTG
Organism: Alfaro cultratus; assembly: GCA_903066825.1. Classification (NCBI taxonomy): domain Eukaryota; kingdom Metazoa; phylum Chordata; class Actinopteri; order Cyprinodontiformes; family Poeciliidae; genus Alfaro; species Alfaro cultratus. The sequence goes on along the minus strand of CAEFZX010000082.1, from coordinate 3,756 downwards.
ATATTCTTGGCAATTTGTTAGCATATTTTGGGAAACTGTGTGCAGACATCCAAGAGTTCTTGGATGTCGAAAGCGAGTGTACGTACAGAATTGACCCCCTTTTTCTCCTCATTCGGAGAAAACTCTGAAAAGCACAAACAGCCACTCCCCTCTTTAGCACCCCGAACCAGGCAGCCAGAAATGATGTTTCCTCTTTGTAATGGGAAGTGTAGCTGAAGTAGTGACTGCAGGGCTGACTCACTCATCAACATATCTTGTAATTACAGGAAACACTACAACTGTACTTGTGCAGATAAATCTTTTTATTGACCAATAGAGGAACATAAAGACCATTTCATTAACTGAATACTATGTCGTTGCAACATTTGATGACAATGTTACTTTGCAGCAGCATAATGATTTCTGATAAGGAGAATGCATTTTAATAAGTTAACGTATGCCACCAAGATGACAGTAGCAAAAAAATAACAGTTTTTCAACAAAAAATATTAAAATGTGCTGATTTATTGTTGAATAGTGCGTGGGGTGATGTTTACATTTTTTTCTTAGGGTAAAACAAAAAAATTTGTTTTTACATTAGTTGGTTCGCTGTACAGGTAAGTTTTTGATATTTTACATAACTAACGTTATATACTTCATATATGTGTGAAATATATCCTTAACATATTTATTCCTCAAATTTTTATTCAGTTGCACCAGAATAATTTAGAATTTAATCAGAAGTGACTTTTTCAATGATAGTTCGATTTATTTGTATTGTGCAACATTTTCTTAAATTTAGCTTCCTGGAAGCCAGGCTCATTTTGTTTATATTATTGAAGTAGTTTCAGACAGACCTCCAGGCTTTCTAAAAGTCTTTCAAAGTTTAAATTTCTGTCCAGACATAAAAGTTTTGTTAGTTATGTTTTTGTTACAGGTCAAATGATTCACTTTCAACTTAAATGATTCACCTGTGAATCAGATTGTAATGCAATATGAGTTTCACGTTACATTTCTATCAATATTCTAACTTATTGATATGCACGTTGTTTGACTCAGTGTCTGACCAACTATTGAATATAACTACTTCTAATTGACTGAAGAATGACATCATTGTAAATCTGTTATTATTTTCACTTTCACTGTGGCATGCACTCTGTAAAATTTAACAGGAAAACAACAAAATTTGAAATTAGAAGTCTGTCCGCAACACACATCTTCACTTGGTAGTATTTTTTCAAACTCTACCGTGCAAATGTCCTGTCCACAGCCCTCTTTTATTGCTTTACAGGTTCTCTGGCTGTAGGTTAAGGGTAAAAATGAACGGAAGAAAATCTCACTATGAATATTAACTCTATTTCAGTTTCATTAGACTCACTATAACTGGTGACAAGTGTGTGCCCAAGAAGACTGAATCCAAGAAATTTATGCAAATATTCTCCAACAAAGTATTAGATTGAGGATGTGCACATTAATGCATCCAGGTCGTTGCAGATTTGTTCTTTGGATTTTACAGAAAAAATGTTGAAAAATTATTATTATTAACTTTACATGGTCTTATTGTTTCACATCTTGGAAAAACCTGACATTTTAACAGGACTGTGTAGAAAGTTTATCTCCACTTAATCAAATGATGTGCACTGTATACAGCGCTTTCTATCGTGCTTCTAGTTGGATTTGGTCAGCGTTCTAAATGGAAATTTGGAAAATCAGATTCTAATGTTCAGAAAAAAATGTTATTCTCAATAAAAGTAGAGGCAATAGATTCAACTCAGGCCTCCATGTGTAGTAGTCCTACTGTTTCATCACTTTACCATGAAGCATGAAGATGTTTGTTTTGTTTGAGGCGTCTAATTGGAGGTTTTCCGCCTTTGTTCCCACAGTGCAGCTCCATTCTCCCATCCACCACCAGCGTCACTCTCCAGTTTCCCAGCGCCACTCTCCCATCTCTCAGCGGCATTCGCCAGTGCCGCCACATCACTCCCCGATCCAGCAGCGGCGTTCTCCGGTGCTGCAGCGTCTGTCCCCCGACATGCACCGCCGCTCCCCTCTTCTGGACATCAGCGATGGACCTGCCTCTTATTCCTACCGACCACCCACCCAGCACCTGAGAGCCAGCTTCCAGGGTCGTCGCAGTTACTCAGAGGTAGCTGACCCTTCAGCTTACCAGTGCCCGCCTCGCTTCTCCTTAGACCCAGTCTCCACCCTGCCAAAGCCACGGCCCTACATTGAAGGTTTCCCAAAGCAGCAGCCCCAACACGTTGGCTCCCCTCACAGTGGACTGCAGCACCGCGGGTCCCCGTCGCCCCTTCAAGCTGCAGCAGGCGGAGACAGCAGTATGGCAGAGAGCTCCATGCGCCACTCCAGAGAGATGCCTTTCCCCCTGTCAGAGGTGGCACACCTCCATTTTGAGCCCCCTCCTCCTTCCCAGCCTGCCCCCCAACCGCCTCAGTCCTCTGAGGATGAAGAGGAGTGGACCTGCCCCCATCCCATCAGCCCCCCAAGGACTCTCGGTGTGCTCTCTCCTGGTGTACCCAGCAGCGTCATGAGGGGCCCGGCGTCTTGCACAGCCTTTCCCATCCCTCAGAGGCCCAACAACCTCACCTGCCATCCCCAGCAGGGGTACACGACATCAGAGCATGCTCAGTCTTGGCCTTCTATTAACGTGAGTTAATTACACGCCATTCTTCACACTTATCTGTTCAGTCAGACTTGTTCATGGGAGTTCATCTTGAATTTAAATGATCCGACTAAATATTATGGATTGATAATATACAGAAAGTACATAAATATAGTGGTATTTCTCAAAATTAGCCCACATTGTTCCTTTTTTTTTCTCCATTTTTCACAAAATATCCAGTACTTTTTGTGAGGTTCGCATCTTGGTTATGTAAAAAACATATATAGATATATATAAAGCAGGGACAATTCTCATACTGCCCTTGCAACCAATTAAAATGCAGGAAATTATCGGACAGAAGCCCTCAATTCTCAGCAGAAAGTACTTAACACACGGTGATGCCAACTTCCCATTTAGCTACATGCATAAAGGCAATAGAAAACTTGTTGAGGGCAAAACTTACAAATAAGTTATATTTTATTTCCTGAATGCCCGTGCATCCCCTTTTTTAAATGCTAAACAAATATAAAAATATATATTGTTTATAGTTTATAATTAAATGCAACTTTAAATTGTGTTCATGGTTTGGCCACAAACAGCTACAGTTGCTTATTTGGCCCTTCGGGAAAAATATTCTGCCTTGGTTGAGACGAGATGACAGGGTGGCATGTTTAGCTCACGAAGTCTCCATAGCAACCTTTGGATGCCATCTTCATGTCAAAATCTGTAGAGTCCACTAAACTTTCTTAAAACAAAGATTGATTTGCTCTGCCGCAATCACTCCAGGCGGCTTGGCATGAATATGTGGAAAATGATTTCATGCTGAATGTACAGTAGAGGATCTGTGGTGCTGTGAGTTTTTTATTTTCTACTTCAAAGGCTATGAGAGCATTTTTGAAATGCATAACATTTCTTTCAAATACCAGGGGTTCCTAAATAAATAATTTTTGCGAAGTGTAAAATTACTTATTTTACAATTTGCAGACTAGTATTGCAGACTAGTTGTAATACTAGTCTGTAAGTAGACTATACTTAGTCTGCTATAGACTGTGTGTCTAAGAAATTATATTATTATGTTTTACAGAGACTGCTCTGAGACACAGTCTGATGTAATTTCTAAATTAAATTATAATTTAAAAAACACCAGCTATCGGAGA